>OU015757.1:73474427-73486654 GCA_907169655.1 Acomys percivali | reverse complement strand
GAGAGAGAGAGAGAGAGAGAGAGAGAGAGAGAGAGAGAGAGAGAGAGCAATGCAAGCAAGCAGCACTGTACACAAAGAGTTTCTCATTACAGTGAGCCCATGAAACACTATCTGCCTATTGAGTGCACCCCAGATTTGGTCAGACTTGGAAAACTCGAATATATAATCTCCTGAAAGTGACATAAAACAAAGATTGTCTCCATTTCTGTGATGTCACTGACAGATTTAATTGTGTGGAGAAAGGTTTGGATAGAATAAGTGAGACACATAAACATGTACATGCACACATATGTGCAAAATCATGCACACACGTGCCACAATCATGCACACACATGTGCACAATGCAATAGTTCCACCCTGGGCCAAGACATTAATGATAGTCTTGGGGCCTCCACCTTGGGAAATTTCTCTATAAACAATAAGTGATGCTTTTGTCAGCATTGCTACATAATTAGCGTGATCACTGAAATAGCTGACATAAAATGCCATCCTTGTCCATTTGACTCAAGTAGGGAGGGTTTCTCAAACCCCTCAAACCTTGCTTTGAATAATTTTCACTTTTGTTCTCTATCCCAGTTCTTCTGGAGAGTCCTCAGAACACTAGACAGTCACTTGTATGCAGAAATCCATTTAAATTGACAAGCTGACGAATGGGCTGCCTGAGTAATGAAGCCGGCTGTGGGCAAACATATTGGGGCAATGTATTTTAATGATGTCTAAACAGTCAGATGTTGGTACACTTAGCTGAGAAAGGTCTGTTGAAGTGGAAATGCCTTATTTTCTTCAGGCTCCTTCTTGGTAATTCATGGGTCTGAATGCAGCCTGCAACCACACGCGTCCTGTTGTCTTCCCTCCCTTGGGTTAAGGGAGGACTTTGCTCCTGAAGGCTTTGAAATTTCAGTGTTTCCTGGAAGTTGTACCCCTTAGCAGGAATCGGGTTCCCCAGAACCAGGATGAATCGCCATCCTCCTGGCACCTCTGAAACCCACATAGGAGCTGGTGTTCAGAGCATGAAACAGTCCTAAACAACGCAAGGCAGTGGGCGGTCAACTAGGAATGAGAGATGACTCACGTTGCGTCACTTTGGCCCCAAGTGTTTGATGGAACCCATCCGCGCTTGAGAAGTGGCTCACAAGAGAAGCCAGGCATAGGAGAACACGCTGAGTGAGGCCACGGGGAAGCAGTTGGATGGAGGAATATTCTGCAGGACCCCGGCCTTCCTTACAGGTCAGTGACTCCAAAAGCATGTGCCGCATGGAAGGCTATGGCAGCCAAATACAGTGTGCAGTACCTGTTTATACAAAGGTCTGAGCAAGCACCTTTAATGGGCAGATTAGAGTCAGCTGGGGAAATTTAAATACACTGTTTAGAAGAGTTCTGAAACTTGACTACACACACACACACACACACACACACACACACACACGCACATACACACACACGTGCATACACACAAATTATAAAGGAGGATACTTAGGGTAATCTCACATTGATTAGAAAAGAAATACAATGAGTATCATGGTGTGTGCATGTGTGTGTATGTGCGTGTGTATGTACGTGTGTGCATGCATGCATGTGCAAAAAGACCTAGGAGTATATCACACATGTATTATGGTAGTATATAATGTATAACGTATACTACATTATGGTAGTATATAATATATTACAGTGGTATATAATATATTATGATGGTCATCTCTGTTGCTATTCTAACAGATGGTCAAACTTAGTAGCTTTAAACAGCTCTACTTTATTATCTGTGGACTTAAAAAGTTTCACTAAGTTAAACTCCAAGGAGGCTGGAGGGTAGTCTTGTGTTCTCTGTCTTCCCATGGCTTCCTTCCTTCCTTGGCTCACAGCCCTATTTCACTCGGACCCCGCTCCGCCCCACATACTCTTCTCTCCCGCTTTTCTCACACATCACCTTCACAGACTCTTTTTGCCTTCATCTTACGAGAATCTCTGATACCTACAATAGAATCTCTCCATCTATAAGTTGACTGCACTCACAAAAACCCCTCTTATCATGTAAGGTAACTTGTGCAGTGGCCCCGGGAGGAAGGACAGGCTCGTCTCTAAAGAGTGTTGGTGGCTCCTTGGAATATACCCAGAAGATGCACTACCACACAACAGGGACATATGTTCAACCATGTTCATAGCTGCCTTATTCATAATAGCCAGAACATGGAAACAGTCTATGTGTCCCTCAGTAGAAGAATGGATAAAGAAACTGTGGTATATTTACACTATGGAATACTACTCAGCTATTAAAAACAAGGAATTTCCAAAATTTGTGGACAAATGGATTGAACTAGAAATTATCATAATGAGTGAGTTCACCCAGAAGCAAAAAGAGTCAAATGGTATATACTCACTTATATCGAGACACTAGTCCAAAGGGTACACCCCATGAAAAACTTTACCTACCAGGAAAGTGGGTCAGAGGGGAGGACATCCTATTGAGACTTTATGTGTGAGAAGCCTGGAAGAATGAGGAAATAGAAGGATCCAGAGGGTCCTGGAAAACTACAGGTGGGTCTGGGCCCTGGGGTCCTCCTCAAACTATGGCACCAGCCAAGGAAAATGTAGGCAGTAAACTTCGAACCCCTACCCAGTCTAGCCGATGGACAGGACATTCTCCACCGTTAAGTGGAGAAGGAGATCTGACTTTCACACAAACTCTGGTGCCCCATATCGGACCATGTCCCTTGGATGGGGAGGCCTGGTGGCACTCAGAGGAAGGATAATAGGTCACCAAGAAGAGACTCGATACCCTATGAGCATATACAGGGGGAGGAGGTCCCCCTCAGTCACAGACATAGGGGAAGGGAGTAGGGGGGAAGTGGGAGGGAGGAAAGAAAGGGAGGATACAAGGGATGGGCTAACAATTGAGATGTAATATGAATAAATTAATAAAAAAAAACAAGAAAAAAAAGAGTGTTGGTGGCATCATGTTGCCCCCACAGTAGAAACATGATGCCTTTTCTTCACCTCTATAGTTCTGCCCCTCCATAATTATGATTTTGATATGGTGTATGTACAGTGGTTTTGTTTTTGGTTTTCATTTTTTAACATTCAAAGCAAAATGGAAACTCTTGGGAACTCTGCAGTTCTTCATCGATGAGACTCAACTTGCAGAGGACAAAGAAGATTGTCCCACAGATGATGGTCTGACTCCATCAGGAAAAGAGCAACACGGAAGTATAGGTAGTCCCTCCCAGGTACAGGTGAGAGGAAGCCTTGTCTACATTTAACTAACTTTGCATGAGCCACAGCAAGGCCATTACTGTCACCCACTGAGCACCTGATGTGCACCGCATTCCATCACCATCATCCACTGAGCACCTTATGTGCACCGCATCTCCGGAACCTTTTCCTGTGCTTGTGATCCTATTTTATAGGTAAGGACCCCAACTACGCAATTCATTAAGTAACTTGTCCTAGGCCACCAATAGTTTGTTAGAGTCAAATTTCAAATCCAGAGCCAGCATGCTTAACTTCCACTCATCTTTCTCAAGGGAGAGAGACGGAGTGTCTAAGGCATATTTCAGTAGCCGTGAGCAGTCAGTCTTCTGGAACTATGCTCACTGAAGTCCATGCTGTCAGAGGCCCTCCCAATCACTGGACCCAAGCTTCTTTGAACAGGTGAGCAAACAAAGTCAGCACAGCTGCTCAGTGGCAGGACTAAGGTCTGAGGTTCTGGGCTCCCAGCCTGCCTGTAGCTCTGTCTTCTAAGGCATAGGCCTCCATGGATTGCTCATTCAACTCCATTGTTCAACAGATATCCAAGTATTAGAACAATCTTTCCATCCACTATAAGAAAAAGAAATGAAGTGAGACAGTTAAGACTGTGTCAATGCTGGCTGGATAGATGGCTCAGTGGTTAAGAACACTGCCTGCTCTTCCAGAGGACCAGAGTTCAAGTCCAATCTCCCAAATGACTAATCAGAACTGTCTGTAATTTTAGTTCAAGAGGACCCAAGGCACATATATACATGCAGACAAACTATACATACTAAAAATAAATAAACATTATTTTTTAAACTATTGTATTAGTGCTTATGACTTTAAGGCAAGCAGACTGAGCTGACCTGACCTCCATGCCCTTTGAGGGGGACCCAGCTAAAGAGAAGACAATGTCTGCACAGTGGCTGGATGCCCACTCTACCACCTGGTTCTCTCTCCTCTTACACCAAGGAAGGCTGCAATGGCTTCTCAGAAGACCATAGACATCACAGGCCCATGGACCACAGGCCTTTTCCATCCCACATTTCATTTCTCTTACTTGAAAGAAACCCTGAAGGGCAGTGGCTTAGCACGTGGGTCAAGCCTGGCTCGAGTTTCAGTGGTCCGGTCTCTAGGTCCCTTGATGACTATCCAATTGGTTCTGGTTTGTCGGCCATATGTGTGGCCGAGATCCAGAAAGCATGCGTGCTGTGAGTCACTTGGCTTGAAGACGCCCTTGGGTATGTAGAAGAGACCTCCTATCGCTGGATGTGATGTGCTGTCTGCTCAGATTTTGGTTCTGACCTTTTCAGTCTTCAGCTGTGCTTAGGCCTCCAGTACGACTCTGATTCAAACTATTGGAGACAGTCTCACCATTGGCCTCCATGCACCCATCTTCCTTGTCCTCTTCTTCTTCTCTTTTTTTATTTAGAATTTTTTAATATTATAATTTATTTACATTACAACTCCATTGTAATCCTGTAGCTCTTATCTTCTTGCTCCCATCCTCCCTCTCTCTTCTGCCGTATTCCCCTCCCCTAAACCTCTGACCAGTGGGGATCTCCTCCCCCACCATTTGACCACAGCCTATCAGGTCTCATCTGGGCAGCCTGCATCCCCTTCCTCTGTGTTCCCACAGGGCCTCTCCACCAAGGGGTATCAATCAAATCACAGGCACCAGAGGTCATGTCAGAGGCAGTCTTCCCCCACTCTCCCCTCTCCTTCTCCATGTGGAGAATTAGGTGTCCCTTGGCTACATCTGAACAGGGGGTCTAGGTTCTCTGCTTGTAAGGTCCTTGGTCGGTCCATCAGTTTGCACAGGCCCCCCTGGGTCCAGATCCTCCATCCTTGATAGTCTCCTTATGAGGCTTCTGATACCACTACCCCCAACACCCCATCCTTCCATCCTCCCATCTCTTCTATCCAACTCATAGCTCTTAACCAAGAGTCTGTCTGTGAGTCCCAGCATCTGTCCTGATCCCCCACTGGGTAGAGACTCTCAGAGGACATCTATGTTGGGCTAATATCCACTTATGAGTGAGTATATACCATGGGTGTCTTTCTGGGTCTGGGTTACCTCACTCAGGATAATTGTCTCTAGTTCCATCCATTTGCCTGCAAATTTCAATATTTCCTTGTTTTTGATAGCTGAATAGTATTCCATTGCGTAAATGTTCCATAGTTTCTTTATTCATTCTTTGGTTAAGGGACATTTAGGTTGTTTCCAGATTCTTACTATTACAATTAAAGCTGCTATGAACATCATTGAGCAAATGTCCTGCTATATGGTGGAGCATCTTTTGGGTATCTGCTCAGGAGTGGTATAGCTGGGTCTTGAAGTAGCACTATTCCCAATTTTCTGAGAAAGAGCCAGATTGATTTCTAAAGTGGTTGTACAACTTTGCACTCCCATCAGCAATGGAGGAGTGTTCCTCTTTCTCCACATCCTCACCAGAATGTCTAACTGAATGTCTAACACATAGAAAAATGCAAAGAGATCCATTTTTATCACCCTGCACAAAACTAAAGTCCATGTGGATTAAAGACCTCAACTTAGAACCTGAACTAAATCTGTTAGAAGAAAATGTGGGGAAGAGCCTTGAACTCATTGGCACCGGAGACAACTTCCTGAACAGAACATCAACAGCTCAGGCTCTAAGATCTACAGTTAATAAGTGGGACCTCATGAAACTGAAAAGCTTCTGTAAGGCAAAGAATGCTGCCAACAGAACAAAACAACAGCCTCCAGACTGGGAAAAGAGCTTCACCAACCTTACATCTGACAAAGGACTAATATCCAAAATATATAAAGAACTCAAGAAATTAAGCACCAACAAACCAAATAATCCAGTTAGAAAATGGGGTACAGAGCTAAACAGAGATTTTTCAACAGAGGAACATGGAATGGCTGAGAAACACTTAAAGAAATGCTCACCCCCTTTTCTAGGACAAGCCTACTTTCTCATGGGCCAAGACCTTGAAAAGAAACAACCATGTCCTGTAGACACCCCAAACATGCCTGAATCCTGAACAAAGACCGCCCCCACCCCCAGGCATTCCATCCAGTGGTATGAACCAGGGACATTTTGACTGATAAAATACCCCAGTCGCATACATCCAGGACACCAGGGGAAAGTGACGTCTAACAGAGGCCATGCTGCTGAACCCTCCTCTATACGTTGGGAGTTTCTTCAGTTATAACCAATCACAGGGATGGGAGAAACACATGGAAACAGCTGGGGTAGAGCAGCTCTTAGCGTGCCAGAGATACTTCCTTCTATCCCACAGCATAAGCAACAAGCCCGAGATGGAGACATCCATTTCAATCCCGCCCATGTACTCTACAGACTCAGAAAAGCTCTGAGTCCACTCCCAAGAAAGACTTCCCTAGCCCCATGCTCTGCCTTGGCAAATGACCAGAGCCTCCAACAGAGACTAAGACGTTTTCTGTGAGGCCCTAGAACCCAGGTCTCTGGCTTCTATTGCCAGGATCCATCTCTGGCCTCACTCTGCTCTCAGGCCTGTCTCAGCAGGCAGAGGGCCACCAGCTCCCGAGCCCCCGCCTCCACCCCAGGTAGGTCTGTGCCGCCCACTCTGTGTGCTATGCAGATGATATTACAAAAATCAGAGCTTGGAGAAAAGTCCTTCCTTTTAGACATTTTAAGAAGGAAAACATAACTGGATCATTTTCAAAAACCACTCACAATCAGCTGGGAGGCATTCAGTGAACTTTGTTTTACAGCGTTTTGTGGCCAGTTACAAATTTGGGTCGTGCCCTGCAATCAATCTTTGCCGGGAACTTTCACTGAAGCTATCAGGGGAATAAGACATAAAATGTTAGAGGCCGGATCAAGAATGCACAGATGAGCTGGGGGAATGTGTGGCTAGCTTTCTGGACACAGCATAAAAGAACAGCTGTATGACTCTGGTCCAGCCCAGACCCAGGTTCTCATCCAATGTCACTTAAAATTAACGTTCCAGCCATGGCTGATGGCACGGAGACCTCACTGAATTAAGCATGGAGACCAAACCATCTCTTCGTGATTGTTTTATTGGCTGCAAGGCCCATGAAATAATGGTTAAAGCATGAAACTGCTTGTGTCTGTGAGGCCTGAGGGAAAGGCCAAGTCTACAGAATGTTCTATGGCTTATCAGCAAGGGTACTTCTTTTGCCTGAGAAACTGAGGGAATCTATAAAAGTGCAGCCCCCCCCCACCTCAAATCTAGTAAGCATTCTTCTTGGGGGAGGGGATGACAGGGGCACAGCTTTCATTTCACTGCAAGTACAGTGGCTAAGGGACCATCTTCATACTATTTGAAGGACCACAAATATACACTTCAGGATCGTAGTGGGGGAAAGCTGCTAGGCAAGCAACCTTTCCTGTCTTCAGCATGCTTCCCTTCAGGACTCGCACCACAGTGGAGACCGGAGACTGCCTCTACATGGGCCGACAATTTCCCAGGACTTCAGTGGCAAAGTTGATCCCTAACATGAAGCTCCTTTGGAGGCAAACGCCTGGATCGTAATTACAGAGGCTGCTGTTGACGTCCTCTGCAGTAAGCAGTCGCTCTGATAGTTTAAAGAGTAAGCTGAGCTGTAAAGCAAGTATGAGTGCTGCTCTGGATTCCTTTGAGTCTTAGATGTACAAGACAGAGACACTAATAGAACCCTCTAGCCGCGAGAAATAGCTATCACTTTGGCGTCCTTATTTGTCCTATGTGCCCTGCTCCGAAAAACTCACTTAACCCCATAAGAACTCTGCAAGCACTGGACGCGTCACTCAGTTGGTGGGCGCTTCTCTATCAGGCACCAAGCCCTGGGTTTCACCTCCCCAACCCCCCCACCCCACATCCCCACACCCCCACACTACATAAACCGGGCAGGGTTGGGTTGGATGCAGTTATAATCCTAGGACTCAGGAGATAGCTTTAAAGGAAGCCTGTTTGGGTTTTGCTTTTTGTTTTTTGGGAGGTTTTGTTTGTTTGTTTTTGTTTTTGTTTTTAGAATTCCACACCTTAGACTACCACTATTGTTAGTTTATGAATAATGAAAAGTTAAGTTAACTTGCCAAGATGGCAAGACAGTTAAATCATAAAGCTGGGTTTCAAACCTACACCACTGCGTGCCCTGAGGACTTCTCTGCTTCCTCATAGCTGAGCAGGGAGGGTCGGATTACAGCCTCTGCAGGACTGAGGTAAAGACAATAGTTTTACAGTCAAGAGTGAAAAAAGCAGAGCTTGAGAAATAAAGGAGTTCTGCTAGGAAGACCTCTGCTATAAACAGGTGAGGCAGGCAGCTGGGCTTGGGTTGGACAAAGGCTAAAGGAGGGACAAGGCTAGCGGTCAGGGTGGCGGATCCTGAGGCACAGTATCAGAAGGCCTGCAGAGTGAGTCAGGGGTCTGCCTGGTGCATTTTCATGCCACTAGAAGCTTTTGTTCTCCCCTCTGGATCCCAAATGGGGTGAGGAATGCCTGGGGATTCAAATGAAGGGACTAGTGACACTGCATAGTCACTGTACAGGCTACATGTGAAAAAAAAAAAAAAAAAAAAAAAAAAAAACCTACTATGCAGGCCTAGCATTGTGCTGGGCTCCCGAGAAGTCCCCAGAGCACAGTAGTTGTCTTAGGAAGCTGTTTGGTATAGACTGTGATTTCCAGATGGCAAGGCACCCATGATTCAGGCCCACCTTGGGACAGCCACCTACCTACCTTCCCCCATGGAAGATTCGGGGAGCATCTAGAGCCTCAGCCTCCTGTATTTCTCCCTTCCTGTGTGCTCCTAACAGGCAAGGAGAGCAGAGCAAGCACTTTAACCTCCCTGGCCCACTGAGTTCATTCCTGTAGATGACGCAGAAGTCATCCAACATCTGGTTCTGACCTAACCCTATGCGTTGGAATAGAATTCTGCTTCTAAATAAAACCGAAGCCTGCTCCATCTCAGAAATTTAAAAAAAAAAAAAAAAAAAAAAGCTTCTGGATAAAGATGGTTTTGATTGTGAACTGGAGGCTGACATTCAGCCAGGAAGATGCTATCTGGGCTTCTACTGATGACGTAGATGAGGCCTGGGGCAGCCATATTGACTAACAGACTAAAATAATAGTCGTCTGCTCTGTTGACCCTTAGGCAATGCCATTCTACCCCTCCCTGGTGGCCATGTCATTTAATTGTTGGAAGGCAGAGTTTATGGACTTGTTGCCAGAGCTCAGCTCCATTGGAGGCACCTCAGATTTCAGATGTTTACAAGGGTTGGGACGCTCTTTGTGCAAAACACAGTGACTTCGGGGCTTGCAGTGCAGGAGTAGGAATCCCCAGGTGCGGAGAGAAGCACTACAGATACCTTCTAGAAAACACAGACAGCAGCGTGGTGCCACATCTGGCCACAGTGGCATGAGGGCCGTGGAAGGTCCCGTCGTGGAAATGCAGTGTGGTCCTGCCCCAAGAGAGGTAAGCAGGGGCGACACTGGAGAAAGACAGAGAAGGACGCCACTGAAAAGCCCGCTGCTGCCCTTCTGCCTCCACTGAGAAACAGCCCAATTTTCTGGTATTTGAGAATGAGTAATATTTAAAGGTTTAGGGGAAAATGAGTCGAATGCACCTTGATTATAAACACATGTCGCCGCTTCACTTGGCTGTTTTAGGATGCGGGTTTTAACCAGCTACCATTAGCACCACCGTCCGTTACTCTGCCGTCTTGTAATAGACTCGGCAGGAGGAAAACAATATTTAGTCATCTTGGATCTCTTTCCAGAGCAGGAAGAATTATTGAATATAAATTGTGTCTTCCTTTCACATGAAACAAATGGAACCTTCTAAATTAAATAAAAGGAAAATTAACAATCAGGATTAGGTAAAAAGCATTACATTTCCTTGGGGTTCAAGTTACAAAGATATGTTTTTGTAAAAGAAAGAAAGGTCAGTTACCACTATTAAACTTGTATATTGTTTTATACTAAGCCCTTTCAGTGGCCTCTCTGAGGGACCGTTTAGTTTGTATTACACTCTAATAAACTCCAGGTGCACAGGACAAGCTGAGTAATCAGAACCCGATGGCCCAAACTAGTTAAAAATAATGTGGTACATTCCTGGTTCTCTGCATTTAATTTATTGTTAATCACTGTTATTACTTACATTTATTGGGTAGTTTTCCCAGATTTATTAGGCACTGCATTTAACAGCGTTATCGCTTGTAACTGACCATCAGTAGAATGGAAAACATATTTTGTAAAGTCTCCTACCCTAATTAGTACGATGTTTCCTTCTGAGATTAAGCAGCCCCCACGTGGCTGTTGTTCCCCATGGGTCATAAGTAAAGCCCTACACAAAACATGCTCTTCCCAAAGCCACCTGCTGAGTGACAAGAAGAAGGGCATCACTGCAGACTCTGAGGGAGACCTTCCTTTTCAGAGTGGGATAATGTACGATGCGTTTTATGGAACACAGGCGTCTCTTCTTGGGAAAGGATGCCTTCCTATAATTCAGCCTCTAGGATGCCACGGAAGGCCAGGTGGGGCCTGATCTGCCTCCTGCAGAAACTGGGCTAAGGATAAATGGGGAAAGAGACCCTTGCACTAAAGTTCGCGTTTAGGGGTCAATGAGCTACCACTCTGCAGCACACAGCACAGTGAGACACACCAGGAGCTATTTCTGAATGAAAAATGAACGCCAAACGCAACGCTCTCTGACTTTGGTTGGAGCCTATGGTACTGACGGAGCAACCTCTGGAGTGGGAGAAAAGAGTCTTAGGATCTCATCCGCCTTCTGCTGTGTGACCCAGGACAAGTCCTAAGTCATCCTGCAAAACGCAGCGTTCTAACGTGAGTTAGTTCTTCTAACACGAGGTGGCATAGCAATCGACTGGTTGTATTCATGACTCTGACACGTCACCCTCCCCAAATCTGTCCCTTATCAGGTGAGTTTTCAATTCCTCTCACTAAAGAGCCTGAGTTCGATTTTTCACACCCTGAGCCTGAGTTGGCCCTTCCGAGATGCGGAAGTGGGTGTGCGTCCATTCTACCTGAAGGTCTTGGGAATCTTGGATGCCTCCCTTTGCTTTCTAAGCTTGGTACCCCAGGCTCTTAGTCAAGGTCAGCCTCAGCAGCTCAATACCCAGCCCACTCTTGCATATGCACCGCATCTGAGCAGAGCAGCAAAGGCCTGGTGCTTTTGTGCCGCTGGAGTTTTGTGGCTGTTTGTCATATAGTGTCATGGTGACAATGCCTAATGGGTGAATACAGTAAAATCAAATAACCTCAAAGGCCATTCCAGATCATATTCCACCAGCAACTTAGACACAGACTCAACCTGTGGACAAATGCCTAGTCCCAATCATGCCTGAGTGCCTAAGAGGCACTAGCAGGCCCCCTAACCTCCCTGGGATCATTCTCAATAAAGGATGAAAATCATTGTCCTTTACTGCATATCTCAGAGGCTGGACCCCTCAAGGGGATATTTTCAAGGACAAATGGAATATTTCAATGTTCGGTCACTCTGGACCAATCAAAAGGCTGGCTGTGAATGTGGCTAGGCTAGCTATGTCCTCATAATATTAATACTGCATCTTCTCAGGGCTCTAATTAGGAAGCAACCCTAAGGGCCATTACATAGGATACAAGCAACAAATTAAGTGGATGCTGTTTAAAGACTAACGTAGTTTTCTACAAGGCACCTGTATCCGATGCTCGGAATCAGCAGTTCTGTGTCAGAACAACTTCTGATGCCTCTGAGGAGACTTCCTCATTAAGGTACGGTTTTGATCCAAAGTACTTTGATCCATGTTCTAGCTACCTAAAGCTAAGAGAGAACAGAGAGTTAGTAATGGGTCAGCGGGACACAAATAACAAAAGAGAAGGGGCGTGGCCCTCCTTTTGCACTTTCACTCATTCAGTTAAGACATGATCGGAGTCTATTGTGTCAAGCCTTGCCCAGCCCTTTCCTCCTGAGGACTCTGGGAAAATGAGAGAGAGAAAGAGAGAGAGAGAGAGAGAGAGAGAGAGAGAGAGAG
>OU015757.1:73444817-73469439 GCA_907169655.1 Acomys percivali | reverse complement strand
TCTCTCTCTCTCTCTCTCTCTCTCTCTCTCTCTCTCTCTCTCTCTCTCTCTCTCTCTCTCTCCAACCCATCTCTCTATTACTGTCCTGGTACAAATTGCCTCTTAATAGCATCCCTTTTCTCCATCTCCTCAGGAGAATTGGGCATATCCTATTCTGTCAAATCTTCTCTGATTCGTCACCTTTTCTGCCACTCAATTACACATCATTTTCAGACATAGTGCTTCCTTCTACAAACTAACTTTACCTTTGTTTGGGATTAAGGGGATGTACCATCGTGCCTGTACCTAAGCTTTTCTTTGCCTGGTACCTGCTCTATGCCAGGCTGGGCTTTAACTCAGATCTGTTTGCCTCTGTCTCCTGGATTGAAGGTGTTTGTATTCCAGCAAGATCTCACAGACCCAGAGGATCTTTGGTTGTGAACTCGTCTAGAACAGCCATGTTCTGAACTAAATTTCCTCTACAAGACTCTTAGTCTGAGGTCAATATTTCTCAGTGAATCCATACAATAGCTGTGGGTTTGGTACCCAGTACAGACTAAGCCAGATACAGAGCTACACACTTGGAGTCTCACCAATTGGGAGGTAGAGGCAGGGGCATCAGATGTTCAAAGTCATCCTTGGAGCAGAAAAACTCAAATGGTATATACTCACTTATATCTAAGTGAGTATGGACACTAGCCTAAGGGGCGTGTCCCATGAAAGTCTTCACTTACCAGAAAAGTAGGTCAGAGGGGAGGACATCCTTTTGGAACTTTAGGTGAGAGAAGCATGGGAGAATGGGGAAATAGAAGGGTCCAGAGGGTCCTAGAAACCTGCAAGAAGAACATTATGATGGGCAGATCTGGGCCCAGGGGTCCTGCTCAAACTATGGCACCAGCCTAGGACAATATGTGCAGTAAACTTCGAACCCCTACCCAGACCTAGCCAATGGACAGGACATTCTCCACAGTTGAGTGGAGAGCAGGGACTGACTTTCACACGAACTCTGGTGCCCCATATTTGACCATGTTCCCTTGATGGAAAGGCCTGATGGCACTCAGAGGAAGGATAGCAGGTTACCAAGAAGAGACTTGATACCCTATGAGCATACACAGGGGGAGAAGTTCCCCCTCAGTCACAGACAAAGGGGAGGGGAGTAGGGGGAAAGCGGGAGGGAGGGAGGAATGGGAGGATACAAGGGATGGAATAACAATTTAGATGTAATATGAATAAATTAATAAAACATTAAAAAAAACAAAGTCATCCTTAGACACTTAGTCATCTTGAGGCCAGCCTGAGACATAAGAGGAACTGTTTCAAAAACAAACAAGAGAACAAATGAATAAGAAACAACAACAAAACCCCCAATAAATCTTAATTGCATTCTACCAATATAATAATTTTAATCCCAATTTTAGCTGATGACATTCAAAAGGTCAAAGACTAAGAGGAATATAAAGTCACCACTCAAGGAAGCAGTGTCCTAGGAAGGATTGGAGAAGGTATGGGAGGGTGACCAGAAAACAGTGGAAGATCAAAAGAGAAGTGGGGTGAGGCACCTTAAAGACACAGCTGTCCTAGTGCCCCCCTAATGTCTCGGTAGCACTAGGCAATACAGTCTTCTGCAGCTGCTGGGTTTTCTGTTTTAGGCTCTGTGCCTAATGCATGAATCAAGAATGCAAAGAATAGACATCAGAAAGCATCATTTTTTTTTTAAACATCAAATTGCAACATCTCAGGCCAGTATCCAGCAGACATCAAACAAAGAGAAATGACATCACGTGTGCTGGGACCATAGCTGTCCTGTTCATCCCTGGGAGCCCTCTGCCCAGAATGGCAGAAGTGTGGTCACCTCATACCAGTTTGCCCTGGACTTTCCTGCTTTTAAAACAGAAAGCCCTGTGTCCTGGGAACCCCTCAGTCAACCTCAATAGAGCTTCCAGCAAGCATTGGTTGAGTGATTGAAAGCTGTAGCTACCCCACAGAGCTGCTGGAGGATCAAAGAAATTATATCTCTAAAAGTCTTTGAAAATTCTAAATTGTGTCCTATTGGAAAGTATAATTCAATGTCAAGTGTGATTATTATGAGCACGTGTGCTGATTGACAGCGGAGAAAGGCCTGTAGCATCTTAGAGCGCCATACTTTCTCACTCGTCCCCAGCCCTGCTGCTGTGGACTCCTGGCATGGGGGATGGCAGCTGGAAGGATATAGGGGGTGGCCCCTGAGTCAAATAAGGCTTAGTAAACCCAATTCGTGTTGATCTCTTAGGCTAGGCTCCACCCTATCTCTGTTCTGATCCACAGGTTAGAAAACCCACAGGGCCACCAAGTCTCCAGCACCACCACTGGGAACGAGGGGAAAGTGGAGGTGATCAAATCAATAAAATGAGCTTCTCCTGGTGTCCCCAGATCTCAGTCCACAGCCAGCACCCAGAAGACATTTGATTTTCCATTTTCTTTACCTAAGTGCAAGGCAGACTTGCCAACAGAGGGGTCATGGGGGAACTGGTTCACTCTTTGGGTTGGGTGAGAAGACAGAAGAGAGCAGAGTGGCTGGAGTTCAGGAGAGTTCAGTGGAGGAAAGGTGGGGTGACACGAGTAAAGGGCATTTGTATGAAACTGTGATATAGGTCGATGGCATCCTCACCTCCGCTGCCTCTTTAAGAAAATTCATCAGCAAATTTCCCTGCTTCAGGTCTCTGGGTGAAAACGACTGCTCTCTCCTTTTGAATGAGCCTCATCACGCTAAGTGCCGTGAAACAAGACCCTCATTGGTTCAGCCTTCACTTCTGCTGCACCTGGCATGTGGGAACAGGAGCCGAGCTTCGTCTTTGCTTCAATGACAAACACAGGCTGCAGCTAAGAAGGGAAAGAGAGAGAGAGAGAGAGAGAGAGAGAGAGAGAGAGAGAGAGAGAGAGAGAGAGAGAAGTACTGAAACTATCTCAGTGGTGGGGTGTTGGCCTGGAACCTGCGAGGCTCCAAGCTCCAGCTCCCAACTTTTATTCTGGTAATAAAAGGAGGGAGAGGGGAAAGAGACGTACTGAGAGCACCCAACCTGAGCCTGGCATCTTAGTGGAAGAAGAGGAGCCTGTGAAGAGCACGACAAAACTGCCGAGGCCACTAACGCCGGTGTAGTGGAAGGTGTCACCCTGGGTGAATCCAAATAGTTACTTTTAAAGGATTTGCTCTAAGGGTGCGTATGTCTACTGACTCAAACCCCAGGATTGTGTTCTTCCATCCAGAAGCCCCTGAGCATGCTTGTGTAGAAAATACCAGAAGGTCAGCACCTCCAACATAGCTGAAGTCCCGGTTGTTCTGTGCACCTTCCTATAGCTCTGAGCACATTTCCTGACTGATTCCAGCCTGTAACTGAGCAAAGGAGGCTGAGAGGATTGCTCCCATTCAGCTGAAGATGAGGCAGAGAGAACTCAACCCAAAATGACCTCAGAAACCCACGCTTCTTCCTAGCAACTGAAACCTCCGTCCAACACTTTCAGTTTCCAGGAAGGGGATACAGGTGAAGAACTTGGAGATTTGGGGGAACACAGGCAAAGAGTTTGGAGATTCGGCTGTGCACCTGTCGCAGGAAACTTAGACAGACCCAGCCGAACACTGACACTGATTATGAGTATGAAGAAAAGCTCTTCCCATCAGGCCTCGGGTCTTCCCATCAGGCCTCGGGGCTTGTGCATATATCCCTGGGGCTGGATCCCTCCTAGTAGTTTCATCAGAATTTGCCTTCGACTCTTTCTACTGCAGCTTTTGTGAATGTCAAGGTTGGAATCTAGACATTCACAGGGTGTCTTGTGAACTGTCAGCAGGGTCCTTTGGACCATTCTGTGAAAAGGCCCAAAATACCTCAGATTCCTCAGGGATGCCCAGCCAAACGAAGCCTAACAACTGCCCACTGAGAAGCCCAGTGAAACCCCCCAGGTCACACCTTCCATGAGCACTGTCATCTACTTGAAAGGCTGAGTCATTGTGTGTGTCTGGGAGGGGGTGTGAGACACCTGGGTGAGAAGGATCCATTTTTTTTTCCCCTTCTTTAACCTACTTCTTTGGTCTGCTCTCCTCTTAAAATACTCATGTGGGTTATGTAAGACCCATCGTGACTGTTTGTGCAAGGTCACTGCTTGGGTTTATTTCTCAGAATGAATGCTCTCATTTCAAAACTCAACCTAAGTTCTAATAGCAAAAATAATTCCATATCCTCCCACAGAGCTGGAAACTGAAACTCAGTTGTGGAAGAATTGGACTTAAGAATCAGCTCTGAGAAATAACAAAGTAGCAAAGAACTAGAGGAATGAATAGAAAAAAAAAAATGAACGGGAGGTAAAGTTTTTCTTTTTAACCGTTCCAGAAAATCAGGGTTCCCAAGTGACTTGGGGTAGGGCTGTGCTTTCTCCAGCTTTAGTTTTAATGGGAGGTGCCTTTTTGGAATTTGTTGGCACAGTTCAGAGAAACTTCAACTTCTCCTTTTCATCGAGTTCAACAAACAGAAGATGCAGAAGAAAGCAGGAGAAGACAGAGCTCCTGCAGAGGTCATACAGCCACCTGACACTTGGACCCAGGGAGGCCTGCAGGTGAGGCCATGGTTCTGGGAAACCCACACAGCGTGAGAGCCACGGTCTTCTTCCACTCTTCCACAGCAGAAGCCTTGGGAGACCACATTAAAGGCCCAGAGTTCACTGTGAGACTCAGAAGCCTTTACTGTGCTTTTAAACCATCATTGTGGGCCACAGTTGTGACTCAGTAATGTAGCACTTGTCTAGGATGCTTAAGACCATGGGCTCAGTGTGGAGAGGGAGAGAGACAGAGACAAGGAGAGAGAGAGAGACAGAGACAGAGAGACAGACAGATGGGGAGAGGGAGAGACAGAGACACAGAGACAGACAGAGAGAGAGACAGAGACAGAGGGAGACAGAGAGACAAAGAAAGGAGAGAGGGATTGGAATAACACCCCTTCTGTTCAGATGTAAAACCTTGGTATTTGTACTATCTAACACAGCAGGTCATATTGGTTATATTACATGGGTTATAATTGCTGGAGAACGAATACCCTCAACACTTCAATAACTAAAACATTTGTAGTTTTCTCCCCTTCCCTGCCTCCTCCTCCAGTGATGTTGAGGGGAGGAGCCTTTCCTAGCTAGGGAGGCACTGGACCACTAAGCCAGACCCCACCCAACAGCACTGCCATCTTCCTTGAGAACAAGGTCAGTCTGAGCAGCTGCAGCTCTGCCGAGCTCAGCTCTTCCTCACCACAGTTGGTTTGTTCAACGCTGTGGTGTGTGTTTTCACTCAGGGGCCCAGGCTGAAGTTGCTCTGGTTCTTCCTGGTTGAGAACAAGTGCTCCAGAGGACACGTGGAAGCACTTGACACCAGCCACCATCTCTGCTCACTCCTGGCACGCTTGCCCCTTCTGCTGCTCACATTCATGGGTCAGAGCAAGACAGACAAATGGACAAGACCAAAGATGAAGAGCCGGGGATGTCTGTCTGGAGAAGAAAGAGCATAGCTGTATACTGTACTAGCTACTCTTTGGTTCCTGTGGTAAAATACCATAACCAAAGGCAACTGAAGCCAAAAGGATTGATTTTGGCTCACAGCTCCAGAGGGTTAGAGTCCATGATGGTGGGAGGCACAACAGCGGAAGAGGAAGGTCAGCCAACCAGAAGCAGAGGTCAGGTTTTTACCCACACACAGAGAAAGGACCAGGAGCAGGGTGAGGTTGAGCCCGCCTCCCAGGAACGTACATCCTCCTGCAAGGCACAGCCTCCTGAATCCACAGAGACAGAGCAAGTGGCACTCGGTACCCAGCTAGAAACAGAAAAGGTGACACAGCAATTTGGCTGAGTCATAGTGTTTAGGGTCAAATCTAATTCTAGATGGTACTATGATGGAGGATTTCGTATGAAGTTACTATTTAAATGAGGGCGCTTTGAGTAATATGAATTAACTTCCATAATCTGGGTGGGACTCATCCAGTCAGTTAAAAACCTGACTAGAACGCACACTGATCTCTCTCTCTCTCTCTCTCTCTCTCTCCCTCTCTCTCTCTCTCTCTCTCTCTCTCTCTCTCTCTCTCTCTTTCTTTCTCTCTCTCTCTCTCTCTGACAAGAAGGAATTTGGCAAGCACGTGGCTCTGGGTCTGAACTGCAGCTCCTCCTGGGTCTCTTGCCTGCCAGGCTCTCCTGACAATGTGGGACTTGGCAGTCTCCTTAAACCTCTACACAAACACACGGATGCTTGCTTTGGGGTTTGAGGAAAATGCTGACATGGGGTTCTGAGCGACTGAAATCCTCTCACCAGCTTGTGATGGCTCAAGACTGGGCGCTGTTGAGATTTGGGTCAGTGTTCTGGGAGAAGACCCTCCCCCCTTCCTCAGTTGTTCTCCAAGGCTCCTGAGCACTGGCTCTGGCAAGCCCGCCCAGCTCCACTATCCAACGTTAGAAACCTGTGATTCTCAGGGGCCCGAGCAGCCAACTTAGCAGACACTCCGTCTGTGAGTCCTGCAGCCCAGAGATTGGTGTGGTGTCCTGTAATGCAGGCTGACAGTGCTGTACTCGGAAAATGGGTTTTGTCATTATTGTTGCTGAGTTTTCATTTTAAAAAAAGATTTGTTTATATAGGTATTTTATGTATATGGGCACTTTTTCTACATGTATGTCTGCATAGCAGGAGACAGCATCAGACAGTGGTGAGCTGTCATGTGGGGGCTGGGAATTGAACTAAAAACTTTCAGAAGGACAGTAAGCTCTTAGCTACTCAGCAGTTTCTCCAGCCCCTGATTTTTCATTTAAAATAAAATTAAAAAAAAAAGGACAAGTTCTCATGTAGCCCAAGTTGGCCTCTAACTCATGTTGCTGAAGAAGATCTTGACATGATGGTCCCTCTGCCTCCATTCCCCAGATATCATGATTACAGTCCTGTGCCAACACTCCTGACTACTGTTGATTTATAAACAGTTTGGTGCCAGAAAGATCTATGGTTAATACTGGCACCCGAGCGGTTTATGTCTTGTTTTGTTTCCCCAAGCTTACATCTTTGGATTGACATGACTGTAGGTGTTTTGAATTTAGAGGGCCTTGGTGGGATCCTATGAGGCATCTTTAACCTGAATGAAAACATCATGTCCTAAGGACTGGGTCGGGCGCGGGGTCACACCTGACAAACATGTAACCAGAGGGCTTTCATTTCTCTGCTTCTCCTACTGCTGAGTCTTCACATGGAAATATTTAGCTGGCTGGGGATGTGCCTTTTAACCCAGTTCTGGGAATCTCCGGATTCTTTCCCCTCTTCATCCCTCGAGACAGGAAAGGTGTGGTCAGAGGAACCTTGAGGGGAGGTGGCCCCAGGTGAGTGGTGAAGAATCATCAAGAATCTACCGAAAGCCGGCAGAAGGTATAGTTCCAGCAGGGCCTGCAAGGAAGAAGAGATGCTGAGAGAGACGCAAACTGGCCAAGAGAGTGGGGTGGCCAAGGCTAGGCACGTTTGAACTGAAAGTACTGGGGGCGCTGAGGAGGACTCACAAGATCAAGAGGCACTGTGAGGTCACGTGGCAGCGTGCTGTCACCTAGCAGTGTGCTATCAGGGACACCTTAAGCTTATTTCAGGCAGATATCAGACAGGGCTTATTGCAGACTGCCTTTCTTTGCATAGTGTGTATGTGGATGTAGCCATGTCCCAACCATACAATACTGTGGATGTAGCCATGTCCCAATCATACAAGGCCTTATGTAAGGTTCTATTTTAAGCCTTTAAGATGAACTACACAAAATTGACTGCTAAGGCCAATTCTGCTCTGGTAGACGGCAAGGAAGAACACTTGCTCACAACCTTGCAAGTGAGCTGAAGCCCGGGCGCGGCCTGCTGCTCAGTTTTCTTTGCTGGAGACTGCCTCTTACTCTGAACGCTTCTGTCCTCCTTAGGCGTGTCCACAAGTCAGAACCAGCAGGGTAGGGGATGGCCCAAGGGTTCAGAGGTAAGGGCTCACAGCCTTACAGGATACTAGACCTTGAGAAGCTATCTCCCAGAGATCACCGGGGCCTTCTGGTTCTAATGGCATTAGTGACCACGCTGTCTCTAACTCAGCTTGGGTACTAAAAGCAGCGAGGTTCTTCAGTTTCCTTCTTTTGTTTCCTCGTGTTTGTCCAGTGTGTGTGCAATCTGGAGAAGAGCGCTGGGCCTTCCCTCCTAACCTCGGCCTCTATACCACAGAACTGGCTCGATGGGGGTCTAGCCACCAGCGGAGGATCAGGCACAGGGTTGGCCTTTGGTTCTGTGCTCAGCTCTGCTTTACCTAAAGTGCTTTCTCAGGGGACTCAGCAACCGATATGGAGGACAAGTGAGTGGTGGGTTTCACAGCACCTCAAGAGCAGTCATCAAGGGATGTCCACTAACGGCTCTTAACCAGGAAAGTGGGACAGAGGCACTCACTGAGTTAAGAGAAAACAGATGTTCAATGCCCCATCTTCCCCCCCCCCTCCCCCCCCCCCCCCTCTCCCCTCATGCATGTATATGTGTCTGCAGGTACACATGCACATGTGTGCATATGGAGGCCAGGGGTCACCTCAAGTATTAGTCACCTTGTTTTTTGAGACAGAGTCTCCCCAAATATGCTAGGCTAGCTGGTTGGTGAGCCCCAGGGATCTGCCCATAATCCACAGTGTTGGAATTACAAGCACAAGCCACGGCACCTGATTTTTGTTTTTGTTTTTGTCTTTGTTTTTCACGTGGATTCTGGAGATCAAGCTAAGGTTTTTCTGTTTGCAAGCCCAACATTTTGTAGCTTACACCTCCTTTTGCTCCTCTCTGCCTTGTGTTTTCAAACACCATCTCTGGATATGTGAGATCTCAGCTCAAAAGAGATGCACAGAGGAACCAGGATGCAGAGGGTGATCAGAAAAATAGTCTCGAGTTAGGGAAATCCTCAGCTGATACATCCTGCCACAGCTCAGAGGACTCAATCAAAGCGTGCTCCGTGAGCATCTTTGTACAATCACATAGGCCTACGGGAACTTCATATATGTGAACACAATATATGTACCACAGAAAATAGATTCCTGCATCTTTCCTGGAATCACAGACTAACAGGTTCCCAAAGGCAGACTGTGATGGCCTAACCAGAGCAACGCTGCAAAAATGGAGCTCTGTCACCCCTCGTGAAATTTAAAAATTATTTCACAAGGTTTTTTTAGGCCAGGAAGGTGCAAAACTGCAAATAATTCATTTTCGTTTTATGAATACAGAATCCCGTCCGTGCTCTCCTTTTCTTCTATAAAGCGACACTTTGTGTCCACGTCTCCTGTATATTTTACCTTAGTCATTTTCCTGTTTTGATTCCATTAAGTGAGACATGAGAGCAGTCGACACCTGCCACTCAGGGGAAGTGAATCTTTACGGACCGCCTGAGTCGCCCAGTCCTTTACGTTACAGTCTCCACGTCCATCCTCTAAAGCTGGTAAGAATGGAATCTTAAGTTCTGCCCAGAAGGAGAGAGCAGGGCACACGGGGTGTTGAGAGAAACTGAGTGGCACATATGAGGGATTTAGTTTCACTTTAATTTGTTCTTTTTGAAAACATCTTCATGGGTGACCTGGAGAGAGGGGAAGAAAAATGAAAACAGACTGCAATAAGGGACCAGCTGGGAGGTTTTTACATTGTGGCTGGTGGTAGCCAACCTCAGCTTCAACAGTGGGGAGGAAACTCCGAGGTGCTTGGTAGATGGGTCCCAGGCTGAGAGCAGGTAGGGAGCCACCCACGAGTTGCAGTCCAGTCAGGTTTTCTTGACAGTGAACTGACAGATGAAGCTCAGTTAGGACGGTGGGCTTCCTAAAACACACACTACAGTGAGAGACCCTGAATGAGAAGGGAGGCAGCAGTGCCCACCCCACCACCTCTGCCCATGAATTGTGAGCCTGTTGTCCTGAGTACCAGCAAACGGACCTATTAACAAGCACACAGGAGGCCAGCAGGGTGGTGACGAGATAACCTCTGATGACCATGAAACTACTCAGAGTCAATTGCATCTCCACCCCTTTTATGAAACTATGTCAGCCTCTGAAGGTAGAACCTTAGGAAGCCCATCCCCCTCCCCAAGACACCCTGCAAATGGCAGACACTGCACACCTGCAGTGTTTGAAGCATGCTCACACATTCCCTAGCGGTTTCTGTGAAGAGGGCAAGTCCAGCTCCCCCCTTGACTACATGGTTTGACTGCAGTCACCTGTTTCCAATGGATCAGACATGGAGGTGATGATGTGCGGCTTCCAAGCCTGGGCCACAATAGAAGGCCAGCTTCTGCCTGTTTCTCTCTCACACACACACACACAAAATCTGCTTTGGGGGTTAATCTGCCGTGCTGGGAGGAAACACAAGCAATGTGGAGGAGCTCCAGCCGATGGTGTGAGTGGCAGCATCCTGCATTGCTGCACAGTCTATGGAAGGTTTGCCAAGACATCTGGGGAGCCCCTCCGCTGTAGTTACCCATCACGAAGTCCTGAGCCTGCTGGGGATATGGTGTCTTGGAGTCCCTGAGAGCAGCCAATGGGAAGCGTGTTTTCACCACAATGGTGGTGTTTCAGAACACAGCAGCTTCCGGATCGTCAAGTCACTCAACTTAACCGAGATACGTTCAGCCCTGTTGTCCTACCATGCTGCCCAGGAACTGCAAATACCTCTGCTTGGGTACGGATGATGCATACAGAAAGTGATAGCAAGTGTGCAACGGCACCTGGGGGGGGGTTGGGGGGCACCAACTACACCCTTCTTCCTAGAGGTAATCCTGGGATCTCGGGATTTCTGACCTCTCCTTATGTTACCTTCCTCCCAGTCCCTCAGCGATTCAGAGGGTGGCGCTTGGTACAAGGCGGGGTCCTTGCGATTCTTTAACAGGCTCTCCATCCCGAAGACGGATCATGGCAGCACAAGATCACACTAAGGGAGAAAGGTGTGCAGGAACAGAAAGACCAAAGGCAGCACCGCCTAGAGGGGAGCTGCGTATAGAACACAAACCAAGATTGGGAGGGGAAGCTGAGTGCTTCGTGGTATGAGTTGTTTGTCTAGTAGATGTGACAAAACATCTGACGAAGCAACCACAGGAAGCAAAGGCTTACTCGGCTCACAGTCTGTGGGTACAATCCATCGGGACACTGGAGACACGGCAGGGGGGAGGCTGGACAGCTGGTCACGGTCAGCCCCATACATGCAGGATGCTCAGTCCAGGACTGCAGTCTAGGATGCTGTCCGGGTTTGCAGTGGGTCTTACAAAGTTTTGTCTCCTAGCTGATTGTAGACCCTGTCAAGTTCACATCTGTCATCAACCATCACAGCTGCCATGGGTCCAGCGTGCAGCTGGCTGGAAGGGCCAGAAGAGCACACTGAAGCACTGTGGGCAATCTCTGCTCCTGGCCAAGGGGAGCAGGTGCATAGGGTCCTTCTACAAACTGTTCTATGACTAGAAACAAAACAATCACAGGGTGTAGAGACCAGTAAGCCCCAAGCTAGGGAATGCAACCCCTGACTTTCAGAATAGCACGGTTCCCTGAGGACCTGTGAACGACTTCAATTGTGCAAACAACTGTTCATTGTACACCTGTGTGCGCATACGCGTGTGTACTCGATAGCTCATGATAGGCAAAAGGAAGCTTTTACTTTTTATAATTTAAAACATTTTATAGCTAGAGATCAAATCCACCCCCACTCCCTCTTCTCCAGCTCCTCCTCATGTTTCCTCTCAACGCCATGGAATCCTTTTTAAACATCTGGTCTACCCTGTGCTGCCAGTTTATGCATGGCTGTAGGAAGAGGTGCTAGTCGGCCCAGAATCCTACCATATTGATTTTCCAGGAAGCAAAGTGAGCTGGGTCCTCTACCTGGTGGCAGTGAATAGTGCACCACACCTGATCTGAATGGTTCTCTTTTCTATTTGACTTCAGGGAGCGCAGAGCCAAGTTTACAGCTTCTGCATCACAAATGTCATTGCATTTTTATGTTCTGATTTTCAAAAATCCCATCATTTTCCCTTCTGACTCTCCACACTTGACCCTAGGTATGCTAACTGTTTTTGTCCTCCTCCAACATCTCACATTTATTTATTTGGGGGGCTCACACCCCAGCATACAGAGAACAGTGTAAAGGAGCTGGTTCTCCCCCTTTTCCATGTAGGTCCTGGGTACTGAACTCAGGTCCAATGTAGAAAGGCAGGAGTGCCTTCACAGGGCCATCTCACTGCCCCTGCATGCCTTCACGGGGCCATCTCACTGCCCCTGCATGCCGTATTTTTTTTTTTTTTAATTCCCATTTCTTTTCACCAGGGATCTTAGTCATGGGCACTTCCTGCAGGAATTCGCACTTTTACTCTAAAGGGACAGCATTACCTGGACAATAGGAATTTCTGTCTCATAGGAGAGGAAGTCAGGCATAAGAATCCACTTGTCCACGGTCATTAGAGGAGTAAGAGGTCAAGCTTGACATTGACAGTCTGGTTCCTGGCCTCGTGTTCCATCTTTCTGTGATGCTGTTGGCCTTGCTAGATTAGAATAAGCCAGCCAGCCACAGATGAATGTATAAATGCACACACACACACACACACACACACACACACACACACACACACACACACACATACACGTGCAGTTACCTTACACACCATCAACTCCACAAAGGTAAATTGCTTGGGGCTTTCACTCCCTGCTGTTTCTTTTGACTTGAAATTCGTTAGAGACAGCATAGGGATGACATCCGAGAGCATCTTTAAAAAGGAAAGAAAGAAAGAAAGAAAGAAAGAAAGAAAGAAAGAAAGAAAGAAAGAAGGAAAAAAAGCAGTCCAGAAGAGCAAGAGCTGTTCGCAAATGCTGGAGGAGATGCTGTGGCCTTCCTCAACCCTCACAGGGCTGCGTTCTGCTCGTCAGCACAGCTTTCCTCCGCACACGATGCCACTGACATTGTTGTGCAATGGAAGAGTGATCTGTCTCCGTGCCCTCTGCAGCCCCGTGGCTAAGAGCCAGCTCTGCGAGGGGAGAGCCAGGGGCCAAGAACGGTGTTACATCGATCGCACTGTGCTGGTGTCAGCTCAGAAGTCAATATCTGCTTGGCATGCTGCGAAGTGTCCTCGAGCACGCCAGGAGTCCAACTCCTCAAAAAAAAAAAAAATTGTGGTTTTATTTTCCTTCTTCTTCTTCTTTACTTGTAGTTGATAAAGTAGAGATGGGGGTGGGGTGGGGGTTGGGAGACAAGACCCGAAGAGACCCAGCAGTATTTGAAGCTCTTCACTTATTTCCAGGTAGTAGCACTTTGGGTCATTTCCTAAGAATTCTGGAGCTCTGGGGCTGGAGAGATGGCTCACTGGATACAAGGACCTCCCGCTTGTCCAGAGGACTTGACTTTGGTTCCCAGAACTCACAGCTGTCTGCGACTAACTCCAGCTCCGGGGGTGGGGTAGGGGTGGGACCTGATGGCTTCTTTTGCCTTCTGCGGGCACCTGCATGCCTAAGGCTAACAGTTACACAGATGTACACACATACATATAGATAAAAATAAAGATTTTAAGGAAAGGGTCTTAGGGCACCAGCATACAAATGTGGGGGCCTGGGAATATCAGTGAGTCCTTGCAGGATAGACCCGCACTTGCTGCCTGTGGTCTGTGAGTGTGTACGCATCTCCTTCCTGTGTTTTGGAGGATTCCTGGCTATCGGATAGCATGGCAGTTCCCCTTCACCCCCTGTCCCCTGTACTGTAAGGTACAGGGATGGATTCACTGATAGGGGCTTAGGGGCGAGGACAGTTTGTCTGGCCCTGTCATTTTCTCTTGCCTCTCTTTGGAATCCATGTGGGTGCAGTGAGACCCCCTGCGCCTGCCTTCTGGTTAAGCGGGGCTGGCTCTGCTCTCTCTGGGTCTCAGGCTTGCCTCAGTCTTAGAGGGTAGGTCTGTATCCTTCCAGGTTTCACATTTGCAGGTTCCTGTTGCTGTCTGGCCACGGGACCAAGCTACGTCCTCCAATCCAGAACAGCAACATGAGAAAGGTAGTGTTTCCACCTTCACCTTACTCCTGGGTCTACTTGGCCAGCTGTGTCAAACTGTGCCAGTGACAGGGATTTTGTCCGGGGCCCTATATCTCCAGCCCCTAAAGGGACTCTGTACGATAGATCTTAGTATCAGAAGGCTTGAGTCATTGGTTCAGGGCAGCAGGTGTAAATGGAACATGTGCTTGCAGACAGGCTGATTGCACAGCCTTTGTGTTAAAACATCAGTCTCTCTACTGAGTAATGCTGGAATTAATAATATGTTTATATTTGACCTACAATCTTGCACAGTGAGATGATTGACTGTCCTGAGACCATGTGACACGTTCATTACAAATGCACACCGAATAAAGTCACTGTACCTGGCCCTATAGTGCAGGGTCTCCTTGACATTTCATACCTGGGGCGGGGGGCAGGGAGGACACAGATGGTGTTAGAAATGTGTGTGTATGCATATGTATGCACAGGTGAACATGCACATGATCATGCCTGCTGTAGAGACCAGAAATCTATGTCAAGTGTCTTTCTCAGTTGATCTCCTCGTTATAGTTTTGAGACAGGATCCCATATGAGTGACTGTGAGATCGCTAATTCAGCTGCCTGCTAGGCTGGGGCTCAGCCTGTCTCTGCTTCCCCAGCACTTAGAATTAGACAATTATCTCTGTGTTAGCTTTTAATGTGTGTGCTAGAGAGCTAAACTCATAACCTCATATGTGTGTAGCAAGCTCTCTATCGACTAGGCAAGGCCTTTCTGTACATACAGCTCAAGCTGGCCTCATCCTTACAGCCCTCCTGCCTGAGTCTCCAAAATAGGCTCCATCAGGCCCAGTTTAGCATGCTTCAAATTCATAAGGCAAACAAACAAAATCCAAACGTAAAGCCCTTCTCCTAGCATGGCCGCTAAGGAAGATGGCTGTTCGGGATTCTCTCGTGGCGTCACCAACTACCTGTTGCTCTTAACGTTAGCCAGGGTCAAGTTCTCCAACGATAACAATTTTGGAGCACAAAAAGAAGCAGTTGACACTGGTGCTCTGCATCTGTCTGCCCCAGCCCTTCCCCTGCTGAGGAGTTGATGCCATCGATGGCGCCAACACAGTGAAGAGCTCCAGCATAGCTCACAGACTGCAAGCCCCAGTGCAAGCCAGTGTCACTTGTCTTCAATTGCACAAGGTTCTGTTACATTTCTGTTTGGGCCTCGTAGGCAACATGGTAGAAAACGAACTTTAGTGACTGTAGGCAAATCCATCTGTCTTACCATTGTCCTATATTCTCCCCTTTTTATGGTGCACCTAGGCTCCAGAGATGGTGGGAGACAGTACAGGAGAACGCTTGCATGTAACAACTGACCAGTGTCTGTTCTTGCCAGTGTATGCTGTGTGCTCTCATTCTTGTGTGACTTCATCTGTCCCTGATGCCTTTCAGGAAATCTCTGACAGTGCTGGTCACCTTGGTTCCCCTCCCTGGAGCTGTGTAAAATTTCCTTGGGGCTGCCTCAGCTTTCTCTGCCTCCACGGGTTGGTTGCCATGGTTACTACTGCCCATCTGCATTAACCAGTCTGGGGAGTGGGGTGGCTATGTTTTGTTTTGTAATCAACTGTAATAAAAGTAGCCAAGAGAAACTATTTAAAAGGAAGAATGTTTATTTTGGCCCACAGTTTTAGAAGTTCAGCACCTACCTGGCTGGTAGAGAAGGTGAGTCAGAGTAACATTGCCTACCTCAGCACCCAGAAAGAAGGAAGGTAGGAAGAAGGAAGGGAAGAGGAAGGAGGGATGGAGGGAAGAAGACAGAAGGAAAGGGAGAGAGAGAGAGAGAGGGAGAGGGGGGGGAGGGAGCCTTCAAAGGTATGCGACCACCAGTGACCCACTTCCTTCTGATAGCCATTCAGTATTGGTGAATTTACTCATTGATGAGGTTAGCATCCTCGTGACCCAATGCCTCTGGGCAGCAGCAGCAGCAGCAGCAGCAGATGGGAGTCAAACCATGACACATCTTTTGTGCGGAAACATGTCCTGTCCAAACCACTGTACCCACATGTAGGCAGGTAACTTGGGCCACCCATTGGGAATGGGGCAGGAAATCTCTTTCTAGATTTCCAAGTCTATCCTAGGAAACCTTTCTCTGGAATCCCACAGGAGCAACAGGACATAGGAACACTTTTCAGAGGTACACCAGGGGCCACTTCTCTCCCCTGCTCACCATCGAGTCTAACACCGTAATTGTGACTTCCTCTGTGTGGGACACACTGGTGTGCTTCCTATAGCTCCTGAAATCCAAAACCCAAAATAAGGATGCCTTTGCAATGGCAGCCATCCTCTTCTAAGACATGGAGTCCCTCCTACTCAGTCTGGGCGGGCAGGTGGTGCTCCGCTGAGCAAGCACACCCGTGGTTTTATGGAATGTCTCCGAGACCTTAACAACTTGCGTCCAAGAATGCAGAAGCGGCATGCTCCATAAGATGTCTGCGTTACTTCCCCATTGCTGTGTGATCGAGTCCTCCCACAGCTTAGTGACTTCAGCAGCGTCACGTATCATCTCACAGTTTTCAAAGGTCGCGAACACTGAGCCGGGCCCTCCCATTTGGGCGTTCTCGTGAGACTACAGACAAAGCATTGGCTGGGGTAGAAGGCACACACAGGGTGACTTCTTCTAACGTGCCCATGACGGCGGCGACGCGAGTCAGTTTCTGGCATGCTTTCGAACTGTAAGTTGCAGCTCTGCTCTCTACGGGTTCCTCACAAGAGAACGGCCCCGGTTTTCCTGCATGAGGAAGTAGCTGCTCCTGTCAGCAAGCATGTGCGGAGGTCCAAGTAAATGTGAGAAGTCACAGCCCCTCAGCACCTGCCGCCGGCGCCCTCGGGACATAACTCCTTCAGAGAGGTGACACAGGCACGCTGCTTTCTGAACAGTGGGTGAGTGGGTGCCATGTCAGACACTGTCCACAAAAGTGGGGGACATTGACCCAAGTGTGATGGTGCACGCCCTTAACCCCAGAATTTGGGGGGCAGAGGCAGAGAGACCTCTGTGAGGTTGAGGTGAGCCTAGTCTGCTCCAGGACAGCCACAGCTAAGCTATATATAGAGACCCCGTCTCAAAATAAATAAATAAAAAATAAATAAATAAATAAATAAAATAAAAGGTCTATTGTTTGCAAGTTAGACACAAAGGAGTAAGCACCTTAAGCATTGTTCTATAAAGTTCTAGTGCAGAAAGAATTCACCTGCAGTGCTAGGCCAGTAGTCACCTCTGGAGATGAATTCCTTGGGGAAAGTATAGGAGAGCCTCCTAGAGTGTCTTGAATGGGTACAGGATACACATTTTCCCAGCCTTGTATGACAGTTGGAAAGTCGTCTGTTTACTTAAGTTACATTTCAGTCAAAATAGTCTAAAATGTTTTCATCATTACATCGCAATATCACGCTACGACAGCCTTGTACTTCTGTGTTCCTGGCCTGGGAAGAAGGTACCACTGAAGGTCAGCTTCACTTCCTGTGTGGCCTGGGACACCCTCCTTAACCCCTCTGAGCTCACCCACTCAGGCATCATTAAACATCTAGTCTGTGCAAGATTTGTGGGATATAAAGGAGAAACAAACTCTGCCAGCTCTCTCCACGGGCCCATAGCCTAGTGTGAGAGGCACACATATAAAAGGATGTGTTTGCGAGATAAGAGCACTGGCATGGATTAGTGATGTCTGCCCTAGGCACGGGATAAGAAAGTGGTATTTGTCCTCCCTATTCCATGGGATTAGGGGGTTTAAATGGAGTGTCTGTTTTCTGGGTTTTGTTAAATCTGTGTGTCAAGACCCTCCCCACCCCATCACCCTGTTCCACATATTTTAAACTGACAGACATCTTTATTGCTTTCTGTGCACTAAGTTTATTCAATCACTTTTAAATTTTTATGTCTATCCCACCTGACCATTATTGACATCAAATTAAATTCATTTGATTAGATTTTTTAAAAAAAGAATTTCAATGAGAAATTGAAGGGATCATTTTTTTTTTCAACTTTGCAAACTTTGACATAGAGGGGCCAGGGTTGTGACTCCGTTGTCAGGGAGCCTGGGCCAAGGTCCTCCCCAGAAGCTCACAAGCCAAGTGTGATGGTGCATACCTATAGTCCCTGCACTTGGGAGAAGAGACAGGAAGTTCAAGGTCAGCCTTGGATACATTGCAAATTCAGGTCCAGCCTGGGATACATGAGATTCCGCCCCACTCTAGCAGATCGCTAATGGCAGGTACATGATACGTCAGAGCACTCATTTCTGTCTGGGATGCTGAGCCCACGAACTTTGAGTAAAGGAATATCTGTGATGTCGTGGTATACCCTACCATAACTAACTCTCATCTCTGTCCACAGGACCCCCCTGTGAGGATCACCCTTGTCACTGTGCAGATTAGAAGCTGGGGCTCTGCCAATTGACGCTAGGCTGTAAGCCATAGAACGGAGCCTGGACCTGCAACCTCTCCTATCTTAGTTAACACAGTCCTTAACAGAAGAGAGAAAAACTTCAGAGCTACAGTTCCCTCTTGGATCACCCCAAATATCAAAGCCCATTCTTAGTGAACCATTTGATCAAAGCATTCCTGACAGGTGACCTTGGACATGTCAGTTCCCTCTTGGAGCCTGGGCCTCCTGTGACATATGGATAAACCCTTGATTAAAAAGTTTTAGCTCAAAATAAAATTTTCAAAGTGTATATTTCAAAATCAAGTTGATAGAGCCCCTATGTAAATTCAACATGCAGCTACCTGTGGCATCTGCTGGGTTAATCAGTCTCCTTCGCTAATCATTGGCTTACTTTTCTCACTGCCAAATGGAGAAGTGTTTCTCTTCCCAGGTCATTACAAGTAGAGAATAAATGGATCATATTTTTCATGACGCCACGCCAATCTACCACCTGTGCAGCATTAAAGTATTCTAAAGGCAGCATTCAGGCTCCGGACACTGAGACCCTGGGGCTGAGTTGTGTTTCTAAGTTAGAATGTAGTGAAGTTCATGTTCAGGGGGTTTTCATGTTAATCCAGCAGTATCTTAATGGGCATTTAAGCCTCAACCCACACTTTAACCCCTGAATTCTCAGGCAGAGGCTGGTCATATCATTTTTCAATAGAGGCATTTCATGGTGTATTGATCTAACTCAAGAATAAGAAAAGACACTTAGGGAGGGAAAGGAGTCGGGCTCAGCTTATAAAATTAAATGGATCCTGAGCTAGGAGCTTTAAGGGAGTCTTGTGTGCTAAACAAAACCCTGAATGAACTGCGTATAAACACCGGGTCCCTATGAACAGGGGTGATTGTCCCCTTTGCGGAGGCTTACAATAGCTGCACTTCTCTGAGGACAGGGAAATTATCCAGCACAGCACAGCTCCATTGCGGCCACTGAGCCGCGAGAAGGAAGAATGTTTCTGTCTTCGGTGTTTGGGATTTTAAAGTAAGCAGGAGGAGAAAAGAAGAAAAAGAAGAGGCAGAAAAAGAAAAATCCTAAGGAAGAGAAGAGATGGGGGGCAGGGCCCGCTCCCGTGGTAGAGGTGAGTCACCGGGCAGGCTCCTTCACCTGCTTGGCATTCTTGAGCATCCTTCCCCATTGGAACTCTGTTGATTAAAGAAAGCTGAGCTGCCCTCTGGAACAAAGGAACTGCAGGCTGTACTCTGCGACCTCAGTCTTCGAGGGTGCTGTTTACTTCTCATTTGCACACATGAAAACCAAACACCTGCAGACCGGAAGTGACGTCTGCCTTCAGTCTCGGCCTGGAAGTGATTCCTCGAGAACAAGGCACAGCTCTACCTCCCTCAGGCTGTCACCTGTTCCAGAACACTCTACAACCATCCTGTAATGATATGCTGCACAGACTTCCTCTAAAATTACAAAAGTCTGGGATCACTGTTCTTCCGACACTAAGACCTAAGAGGTTAGATTTGGAGCCAAATGATGCGTCGGTGTCCAGCTGGTGCTGGCCAGGTACTCTGTCAGTAGAGCAGCCCATGACAGAAAAATCACTTAATCAAATATGGTTATGCATGTAAAGATTATTTAATGAGGAGAAAAGAAAAGTAGGCAGAAGGGGAAGGAGAAAGGAGGCATATTTATAAGGCCCCATGAGTTGGGTAGTGTCCCAAATTCAGACCCACCAAGACCTCCGATAGACTCCATGCCACCACAGCAATTCAAGAATGATGGGTACTCCTTCTGCTCCAACAAGCGCAGATGACAGCCACGGAGCAAAGTCCAGACCTTGTTTCAGCAAAAGGCACAGCTGAGTAACGTTCAAGATGCTCAGGGATGTTTCACAAGCAAGGCAGACAGGTGAAAGAAATCTCCACTGATGAAACATGTCACACAGTCACCCATTCTCTGCTCTTGTCAAAATGAATCTAAAATTCATCCTGCTGGCTCAACGGACACAGCCCAGTACAGAACCCTGGGTTCTGCTGCCCACTGTAGGTGCGGCCATAGAGGAGACAAAAAGTTGTACTTTTCTCATGAAGCTGGATCCTAGTGGGAGATACAACACAAAGGCGCCAAGTGTGAACACTAACGGCTAGGGAAAGGGAACTCTCTCTTAGACCGTTAAGAGCCTTTCTGAGAAGGTGATGTGCCACGTTACCTGAAGCCAGAGAAGGCATCACTCTGGGGAGGCTGGAGGAAGCCTTCCCAGGCTGGGGACTCAGCAGGTGCAAAGGCTTATGGGTGAGAAATGCTTGGTACATCCAGAGGCTGCAAGAGGGCAGGCTGGGAGGGAGGGAGGCCAGTCATGCGAGATGAGGCTGGAGCCCTGTGTGCCTGGGTGGGGGGTTTGGATTTTATTTCAAGCACAATGCGAGGCCATTGAAGGGTTTTGCAACAGTCAATAGAAAGGAGCATAAAGGGTCTATTGGAGGCTGGGCACAGCCCATAAGCCCTGCATTCAGGACCCCGCTAAGCACTCGCTGCATTGTCTCCCAGACTCTTTTCACAACACTCTCTGAGCCCCTGATTTTCCCAGTTCTTTCTCTCTGTAGCTCTCTTATAGCTTCCAAATGAACAGGAACAAGGGAGGAAGAAGAAAAGACCCCAGGCCTCAGGGGCCCTTTGGCCTGCTGGGCATGCAGGGACACAGCAAAGTACGTCTATGCTGGATGCCCGTGCTGACAGTAGCCCCATGACAACAGAGGCCAGATGACCAGCACCTCTGCAAGACCCAGCCTCCAGGGGCTCTCCAAGGAGTGTGAAGGCAGAAAGGCTGCCGCCTCAGGGGCATTCTGAGCTGGGAAGGAGGTGGGAGCTTTAGGGACTGGGTGGAGCTTTAGCTATGGAAGCAGAGGACTCTGGGTCATGTAGGGTCCCTGGTGTGTGGCCAAAGCCATCCTAGATGTCTCAGTTTGTATCACATGGGCACACACACACACACACACACACACACACACACACACACACACACACACTACAGCCTCCACTGTCATGCTGCTATCTGCCCATGGCACTGGCCCCCTGACCTTCAGATTTCCACTTGGGTTTAGCCAACAGGATGCCCGGTAGGAAGTTGCAAGGTTTGAGGGCTAGGGGAACGGTGACCCTCACTCTCTACCTAACTTCCATTCTGTGGACTGCTGCTGAGGTATGTATTTGCTGCAGGCCTGGCTTCCTCTAGGCTCCTGTTTCCCATCAGTTTGCAAACTAAAAGCAGTAACTCTTTGTTCTTGGAAGCAGTGCTTTCTGTCCCTCGACAGCTTCCTTATGTTGGCTCCCTACACTACTCACGACCCAAGCGTTGCCTCATCAGGTCCTTCAAATAGGTTGTCTGTCTTCTCCTACTCCTTAGCTGATCCAAAGAACACTCACTTTGACTCTCTAGGTCTCCATGGTCCACGCGGAGAGCATCACTTGGAGATGCTTTTGTGGGAAATAAACCAAGTAAAATGACACATGAGATTAGTGTATCTGGTGGTTGGTACCCTAAAGGCAGGAAGCAGCTCAGATGCTGAGGGCAGTGGGACACAGGGACAGATGTGGAGGAATCTTACTCGGGTAGGGAAAGGAATGAAGTTCTGGCACATGCTACCATGGCTGGCGAGCCTCAAAGATACAGTAAACCAATGAAGCCAGACACAAAAAGGTCAGATTATATGACTGAATATAAATAAAATATTCAGAATGGACAAATCTATAGATTAAAAAATGTGGATTAGTATCAGAGGCTATTACTGTGGAGTGACAGGAATATTTGGAACAAGATAGAGCTGGTGGTTATTCAATACTGAATGTGCCATCTCTCCATTTCTATTCCTGGAAATGGTTAATCTTACACGATTATGTGAATTTCACTTTAATAGCTTAAAAGAAAAGCCCAAGCCCATCAGAAACTATAAAGTATTGAGTGTATAACTGAAATTTCTGATTATGTATATATGTATATGCACAGGTATATGCTAAAAATATGACCCATTGCCAGTAAGATGAAGCTTTAATGGAATCAATGTCAGAGCAAACTGAGCTGTTGGGCTGGTTTACAAGGGATCTGGAGGGAATGCCAACGCCTTTGTGTCTTGGACTGGCTGCCTGCCCACCCATCTCTCCTCTTAAAGATCTTCATTAAAGATCTTCATTAAACAAAATACAAATCTCTGGGCTTGACTGTTGGGACATCTCCAGGAAGGGTAAACTGAGGGAGAGGCCCCTCCCTTAGAGCAGGCCACACCTTCTGAGGGACCCTACAGATAAAAATCTGAAGGAAAAGTCCGGTTGCCTTCACTTCCTGCTGGTTACTTTGTCTGTCCCATTGCTGCTGTCGTTACTGCTGTCACCATCAGACGCCAGCCTCCTCAGTCTTTCAACATGGACTGAAGACATGTGACTCTCCAGGAAGACCCCAGGCCCCAAAGGATCAGCTTGATACCAGCTGGGACCAACTTTATGGTCTCAGTTCTCTCTCTGTAGCACGCAGACAGCCAGTGTTCAACTATCCAGCCATTCTGTAAGTCATTCAAGGACACGTGCGTATGCACGTGTGCACACACACACTCACCACACACATACACGCACTCACCCCACACTGTTGGCTCTGTTTCTTAACAATTAGATTTTATTATACAATCCAACTATCCTATACAAGAAGGAAAAAGAGTTAAAGGGAAACAAGAGTAAACCTTCCGGTATCTGTTCCACAGGACAGGACAGATCCCCAGGTGTCTCTGGCCTGCACACTGGCCCGGCCTGTAAACTGGTCATCTCCCCAATCCAAGTGTGATCGATCATGCTCCAAACCCTGCAGCCTTCTCTCTTCTCCGCCTGTGTCTCTCCCTTGTGCAAAGGCGGGTTTCCTTTCAGGATCCTTCCCCCACTGAGGTTTGATTAGAAACACAATAGCCCGGCCGGAATCATGAGTCCAGTTTCCTGAATTCCAGACTCTGGATGGCTCCAACCAGTTTATCACAATGGCAATCTCAGTAGGGTATCCGTGGTGTTTCCAAGCGCCTTCACCTGGGATAATGTCTCCAATCCTTCCCACACATCCCCCTTTTCTTTTAAAAAGTAATTAAGAACTATATACACAAATATACATATATACAGAAGCCTCAGTTATGTAACCCAGTCCTTTTGTATTTGTTAACCTTGGAGAAAGTATTACACTGTCCTATCAAAGAGAGTCCTTTCCTATTGTCTAAAGTTTTCTAAAGTCTCTTCATTTGAAATTGCAATTATCAATCTATAAATGTGTTTTTAATTCTTAAACTAAAGCTTATAATAACACTGTGGCTATCTAGTCTCCAATCCCATCAAAGACCCAAGAAGGAAATTCTATCTAATGGAAAGGAAGTGCTGGCGGGCAAGTTCCATGTGTGGATAGGACAGAGAGAGCTGACCACTTGGACAGTCACCGGATTCTCTCCATCATTGTGGCAACCAGTCTTCAGCCTTATCGGCCCAAAACATCCAACAAACTGCTTGGAGAAGCAGGAATTCCTATTGTCTGGTCCACCTAGTCTCTGTAAAGTTGGACAGTCAACTTCCCAGCATCACTGTTGATCATAGCGGACAGTCAGCTTGTCATCAGCAGTAGAGATAAGAGCAGTTTCTCAGTCCAGTGACCATTCTGTCACCCTCGTCTCTTGATGCCCTCATCAATGATGCAGCCAGGAATGGATGTCTCTCTCTGTCAGGAAAGCCCTCCATCATTAAATGCCATAGTCTGTGGATCTCTGATGAACTTGAAGACCAACTCTCTATCTATTCTTACAGTTATCAATCTATTCCTTTGAAGATATATACAAGAAACTAATCAAACCTGCTCTAAGAACAAGCAAACTAGTATCTAGTAAGATTTACAGGTAACTAAATACCAACTTTTATCTCTGATCTTCCTGAACAGGTTATTAATAGTTTTCATAAGACATTATGTTTCGAATGAGTGGCACATGAATAATACATTAAATGAACATTGAACAAAATGATCTTAAGTTTCTACTAATATACAACATATGATATTTTATCAACATATAACATACAATACATAAGGCAAAAGATAAATAACAATATACAATTTAAGTTTTTATCAATGTGAAGCAAAAGCATAAAATAGTCTTAAATTTCCATCAATCAAAATAGACTTAAATTTTCATTAATCTACAATACCAAC
>OU015757.1:73432264-73444807 GCA_907169655.1 Acomys percivali | reverse complement strand
AGCTTCCCCCTCAACTCTTCCCAGATCCCCCACCTCCCCACCCACCCAACTCCATGGTCCTTTCCCCCTCTTTAAAAACAAACAAAACAAGAAACACACACAAAGCCACCCATACAACAGAATCTCTCTCACACATGCCTCAGCCCTATGGAGCCAACTCGTGGGCCTGACGTCCCACTGGTCATGTGACTCCCAGCCACACGTGTCCACTTTCTTTTCTTTCTCTGTTCTTCTCTTCCCATCTACCACTTGGCATTCTCTCTCTCTCTCTCTCTCTCTCTCTCTCTCTCTCTCTCTCTCTCCCTCCCTCCCTCTGTCCCTCTCCCTCCCTCCCTCCTCCCTCCTTCCCCCCTGCTTCCCTCTCATATTCTATGCATTAGCAGAATGTAAGTTCATTCCTTGTCAAAGACCAAATGGCATTGAGTTAAATCAGAAACCTGTAAAATATCTGCACTTGGACTTCCACAGGATTCCCCCAAGAGGAAGCCGTGGGTTGAGGAAGCCGCTTCAATGAGGCGAGGACCCCAACATCTTTTCTTGTTTTCTTTCCCATCTATTAAGAATTAACTTAAATGTGTGCTCCCAACTGGTTCTCCATCACCTTGCCCTGAGCAGCGGCAGGGAGGGGTACAGGGAGAGCTACTGTTTTGAAGACTACAACCTGGGCACTACAGGCATTATTTCTGCTCACATCTCATTGGCCAGTGCATGGTCATGTGACTATGCACCAGCATTAGGATGTCTAGCCTGCTGCAGGAAAAGTTGAAAGGTTCTTTTCCTGTAGCTTGAAGATGGATGCTGGGGACCAGGCAGCCTCTCTCCTACTGCCTTTCTTGTTTGTGACCTTATAGAATTGTTGCCATAGACTAACATTATAGGAGGACTCTCACTGGTCCTGTTCTGGCTGCCCTTCATAGAGTGGAAAGTAGAGAGTGTCAGTCCAAGGCCGGGCACTACCCCATGCCCAGGCTACACCTCACAAGAGTGAAGTCACCAGTTCACAACTAGTGGAGATGTCTAGTCTTAGTCACTAAAATAGCTCCTCTTCTCAGAGTCGGCTGTGTGAGGCCTACTCACTCTGTACAGAGAGATTTATTAGGTGCATGCAAAGCTGGTTCTCACAGGGACCCCAAACCTCTCATCTGAGAGGAGACAGTCAAGCTAGGGGGTTATGCACGTTGGAGCCAGCCTGAATTCCTTAGGCAGGAGGGGGAAAGTAGGAAGCAGGGAGGGCTGGTGGGCTGCGGGACATGAATGTAAATGTGATTTCTCCCCTGGAAGCAGCCGTTGGGAGCCTAGAGGTGGGCCGCCCTTGAGTGAATGGGTTCAGCCAGACAGGTGATCCAGATAATCCAATCAAACGCTTCTTGTTTTTGCAATTAATCCACCCGTCACACCGCGTTTCCAGGCGATCAAGTTGTCAAAAAGTGATTCTGAGTGGAGGTGTTCACTTTCTGGCTGATCCAGGGTCCGTTTTCATCTCAGTCCTGCCTCTGTGCTGCCTGCTCACATTTCACAGGATGACATACAAGGAAGAGGACGGCAGTGAGGGCCGAGTGGGAGCATTGCCCGTGCTCAGTGCTTCCGGTGTTGGCTTGTCTGTGACTGGGATCGCCCGTGGCTCCCTGGCCCTCCTTGCCAGTCAGGCTCCACAGTGTGATGATGGCTTGTGTGCCACCCATCTCTTCCTTCACAGTGAGAGATTTGAGGGGTAAGACTCCAGCTGAGTTTATATGTCTTTCTCGTGTCTAGGGAGTGCATCATGGGAGCTGAATTGTGCCTTCATTCAGATAACCAGAGTTGGCCGCACTTTCTTTCTGAGTTAATTACTGGCTGTTGCAGGATCAGCACACCCGGTTCCTCTCCCATTGGCACTCTTTCCAGCGGGGACTCGCTCCTTCCCCTCCTCTCACTTTCTCTCTAGGATCCCAATATTGTCTTTAAAAATGAAAACAGTATTTATCAGAGGTCAGCGGAAGTCGAGTCATGCCAAACGTTCGTGACCTCAGCTCGAGGTGATAACTGGCCCTTGTAGCCCCAGAAAACAGCAAGCTGAGGCAGGAGGATGGCCACAAGTTCCAGGCCTACACAACTGCGTTACACAGTTATATAGAGAATTCCAGACTAGCCTGGGCTACAGAGCCAACTCCTGTCTCAAAAAATCAAACAAACAAACAAACATGACAAAAGACAAAGACCAAAATAAATTAATGACATAGGAAAATTGGGAATTGATCTACTAAGCATTTGTTTGCAGTCTTGGGTATTTTTTTCTCAAATAAATAGAATCTTAGTCTCAAAAAACTAACATGTGAGTGAACGTTCATAACCACTTATTTGTAGTAGCCCAACACTGGGTAAAGAAAGCAGTCAAAAAGCCCCGGGAATCCATACAGTGGCACATCACTCAGCAGTGAAGAGGAGAGCATGTGGGGCTCACGCAGTGATGAGATCCCAGTGCTACTCTAGCCACAAGCTAAGAGGCTTATGGTTCTGGATGGTTCTGGATGTTGTCCTCTCAAGGCCAAAGTGTCACTTCCTCTCTGACAGTCACCGACCAGGGTAATCTGGATTTTTCTCCTACATTCTGGAAGTTCTTGACGAGAGTGATAACACCTTTAGTCCTCCCAGGGTATTCCCTGTGGGAATGTGCACATCATCTAAAATTCCCTTTCAGGAGCCCATCAGCCAGCCTGAGCCACATGGTCTTACCTTAACTGATTTCCGCTGCTGTGAGCCTGACTCCAGATAACTCCACATTCTGGGCACTAGAAGTTAGGGCTTCTGCATGTGAGCTTTGAGTGGGGTGGGATTAAATCCTAATGCACAGCAGCATGGATGATGGGCAGCATGCTTAGTGTAAAGACTGCCCCCAGGAGGATTGGTCTTAGATGGTTCCATCTGTGAAACCCACAGAATGGCAAAGCTATAGAGGTGGGAAGAGGTTAAAAGGTTTGGTGGAGAGACACGAACATAGGTGGGGAGGCCAGCCTGCTGAGTTTCCTCATGGTGGCAGTCACTCTGTACCCAAGTTGTGGTAGTGATGTGAATCCACGGGGGAGAGGGGGGAATCAAAGGGCATGCACACCAATTCATGTAAAAACTAATGGAACCTGAACAATGCCAGTAGTCTAGTAAACAATACTTCGCTAATGTCAGTTTTCTGGTTCTAATTTGATATTTTTCTTTATTTTTGAGAATTTTATATAGGCACACAACAAAATATTCATTCAAGAGGGAGCATTTCCGTATGGATTATTTCCCCAACATTCCCTTCCCAACTTTATGTTCTTTTTTTTCTCCAACGCATTAAGTTCAATAACTGAAACTCATTGATCCAATTGTGTGTATGTGTGTGTGTGTGTGTGTGTGTGTGTGTGTGCGCGCGTGCTGACTAAATGTTAATGCCTATCATGCAAGTGAAAAGACTCTCCCTCCCTCCCTCCCTCCCCCTCCCTTTCCTCTCTTTCTCCCTCCCTCTCTCATTCCCTCCCCGCTTCCTCCCTTCTGGCCTTGGAAGGTCTTCCCTCTCAGCTAGGAACTGTCTCCTCACTTCCACTGTTACTCATTACTTTCTTCTTTGCTGTGACCAAATACCAGGAGAAGCAAATTAATAGAGGAAAGACTTTTGGGCAACTCAGGGAGTCTATCACTGGCACGTGGGAGAGCACGTGGCAGAATTACTTCCTGTCCACAGCTGTGCAAGGCTGCCCACTCCCTCCTCTTTGGTCAGTAAGCCGAGAAAGGGGAGTGCTGGCTCTCACCCAGCTGTCTCTTTTTTCCTTTCCTTCAGCCTAGGGCCCCCCTCCCCCAACACCCTCTCCCCACCCTCACCCCCCTCCCCCGCCTGTGGAACAGTGCTACCTATATTCAGGTTGGTCTTCCCCTCTCAGTTAACCCCACAGACATGGGTCAAGAGGTGGTTGCTTATTAACCCAGTCAAATTGGCAACCAAAATTAATCAGCATTCTCATCACCCACCACTTGATAAACCTTCATCCTTCCGATCTTAGATTCATCAGGGAGAGGCCTGCTGAGGGCACATGGCCCTCCTGGAAATCCCCCTCAACCCCATCTATGCAAATCTGCCTGCCTTCCCATGGGTCTAACTGTCCCTCTAACCTGAAGCTCCGAGGAGGTCAGGGACCTCACCCAGCTGTGAGCCATTGTAAGTTACCTACAGCCTACGCCTAAAATACTGTGATTCACCAAGCCAGAGGCTGGTTCTCTGAGTGATCTGGGAATATGCGGAGCTTCAAATCATGTTAGTCAGACCTTCTCAGGCAAGACCCAGCCAGATGCCCAAATGCTCCTCTCCTTGGGGTAGACCAAGGGAACCCTGCCATGCAGTAGATGCCACTGATGACTTAAGGGCCTCACCAGCCACTTTCCTCTGGAGCCATCCCACCTTTGTGTGGCTGTCAGGGAGCTGGGAGCTTGTTTTATTTTGTTTTGTTTTTTCCTATTTCCTTCTCACTTTTTCACCTCAGCTGTTGTGTTCTCCGTTGTCATCCTGATGTTTAGAGCTGAGCTTAGTCACACACAGCTTCCTGGCTGCCCCCTCCACGCTGCCTGTGCCCCTTGCCACCCACAGCTTCTGCTGCAGTGCCCGAAAGCACCCACAGTGCCAAATAAAAGCTACATTTTTATCACTGGACCCTTTTGCCTCCGACTTTTTCAAATCTTATTAAAGCTCAAACCAGTTGAAGCAATTTCTTCAAAAAGCCACCCAGATTACTAGAAACAACAACAATGGGGAAGGAATAAAAGCAGCTAAACTGCAAAAAAAAAAAAAAAAAAAAAAAAAAAAATTATCTGGAATGATCAATCCCTGGGTGTCTGGCTTGCTTTGACAGTCACTGCTGCATGACAGGAGGGAAGGAAGAAGGCCTGAAAGGGGCTGCCATTGCCTTTAGCGCCAGATCACCTTGTGGCCCAAGCTTTTCCCAGGAGCAATGTGCCTCAAGTCTAGGTCACTAGCTAAACAGGTGTGTGACCCACACAGGAGGTCAGCATGCACAAAGGCCTCATGTCTGTTTTCATGTCCTACTATCATATTCTCAAATGCACAGGGACTTTTGCACAAAGGCTTGCCTTATACTAGTCCCCGGGAACGTTTTGCAGCCAGCCCTGGGAACGACACAACCAGCACTGCACTCAGATATGAACTCTGAAGATCAACAGAGGTCCCAAGTCTCAGTGGATCCCAAATCTGCACTCAGAAAGAGTCAAAGGGCAAGCTTGGTGTAGGACACATGGCCTTCAGCCAAGGCTGGGATCTGAATCCATCCACATGCCTCTGGTTTTCAGTGGACCACTTTCTCGAAGGCAGTTGTACTCTTCCCCATAGAGGTGCTGATAGAATCAAAGGCTCACACGGTCACAGAGGCATCATCCGTTTCCACTGAGAAGCGGCCACTGGGGAGTTTCAGACAGTCCCAGCCTGTGAAGGCAGCAAGAATCTTCTCTGGGACAAGCACCCCTTGGTTTACCGCATGCCCACATCCCTGAGCCTGCACCTAATGCAAATGCAGCCAGTAGCGAAGAGTTTATCGACTCTGTAGATTTAAAAAAATCTCAAGACAGACATTTTTTTTTCTGTAAAACGTGGAATTTCAGTGCCCTGTGCCTGAGGATCATCGTTGCACACATTCTTGGCGTTCTCTAGCCGTGCCCCCGGAGGCTGGAGGTAGAGACACGTATCCTCGTCCCCGGACGTTGGTGAAGGCCTTCGTGCAAAGGCTGTGGTGGGGGTTTGGCTTTCATATCCACACCCAAGCTACTGAGCTGCCCCACTGGGGATGTTTACATTGAAGAAGACAAATCTAGGTAAGGTTGTTGGCAAATGCAGAAGCTTGGTACAGGTCATCATAGCAGTTGGCGTGAAGGAAGAGATCTGTCCCTCACAGTGCCTTGTGAAACTGTGGCCCCGGGAAAGCCCAGGAGAAGCAATATAAAAGGTGAAGTCTTATTCTTCTCATTAATTCTATTGAGCCTGAGCATCTAGCAAAGCGATGGTGCCCTATTTCCACTCAGACAGAAGGAAGAGAATCATATCTGTGTGAGGATAAAGACAGTGCCCCCAAAAAACAGCATCCAAGAGATTGCCAGCTGTGTCCCAGAGCATCAGGAATGCAGAGCAAGAGGCAGGCACAGGTGACCTGTGAGGCATCCATCCACTCTTCAGAGTTCCTAGGAAAACTGGAAGAATACTTTCCTTCAGGAGTAGACTTCTACAGGCAACAGACACAAAGTGACAGGTGAGAATCCATCAAAGCAAAAAGGCCTCTGAGAGCAAAGCCATGACCAATGGAATGAAGAAGCAAGCTACAGAACGGGAGAAAGAATTTGCAAGACGTGTGGGGTAAGGGGTTAACTGCCAGCATGTATAAAGAACCTCTGAAGCCTGGTAGCTTAAGAGAAAACATGAAACCCCAATTAAAATGGACAAAAGACTTGATGGCATTTCTTCAAGAAATTACACAAGTGGCTTTCAGAAGGATGTTCAGTGCCACTCGGTTGTCAGTGAAATGAAAAAACAAAAACCACGATGAGATATCTCTTTACAAGGTCAAGATGGCCGCCATTCTCAAAAGACAACTGCTGCTGACACTGTGGAGAAACCAGAGCCTCTCCAGACTGCTGATGGGAGCACACAGTGGTGCAGCGACTCAGAGAAAGCAAGTCGGAAATTCCTCTAAAAATTAAAAATAGAACCACCATGATCCAACAGTCCACACTTATGGGTGCTTGTCCGAAGAACTAGAGTTTTAAATGGAATGCGATTCAGCTTAAAAACAAACAAACAACCACAGAAAAATAAGCAAACCAAAAACCACCCTGCGGCTGAGGAGACAGCTCAGCAGCTCAGGATGTCTGCTGCTCTTACAAGGGACCTAAATTTGGTTCCCAGCCCCTACATCAAGTGGCTCATGATAGCTTGACTCCAGCTCCACCGCGGGGTTTGACACCCTCTTCTGGATCCCAAGGGTACCCACACCCTGTACACACAGGGAAAAAGAGAGAGATACACACGGACATAATTTAAAATAAATAGGTAGATAATGCAATATCGGAAAATATAGATGGACCTTGAAGACGTTATGCCATGTAAAATAAGATGTATTTTCAGAAAGACAACTTTTCATGATTCCCTTATATGAAGTGTCTCAACAGTGGGACACCTGGAATGACAGAGAGGTATGATGGCTGTGGGGACGGGGAGGATGAGGGGCTGTAGATCAGAGGCACACAGTCTCCACCCAGCAAGACGAGTGAGCTGTAGAGACCTACTGCACAGCCCTGTGCTACAGAGACCACATTTTATGTGACGTGCTCCAATCCCTATCAGAGCCTTACTATGCAGTCATGGGCTGTGGGGAGGCCAGCTAAATCCCCACAGATTCTGTCATCTCATAGAGCAATAAGTGTTATTTCCAGTTGAGGAGATTACAGCCCGGACAGCTGAAGCGATGTTTTCCAAATGCTTCCATTGTTCACGCTCACCACTGCCCCATCCACTCACTGGGAAACCCAGTGGCGTCATGGGATTTGTTTCCACTGAGCATAGCTGACAGGACCCGTATCTAACACATGACTCAAGTCAAGCCAATCAAATTCTTTCTCTGGTCTTACTCTTTGGAATTTAAGTCACTTGTGTGTCAGTGAATTTCGAGGAGCCCAACAGTGTTGTGTCTGGAATCAGTGCTAGTAGCGGCAACAACAGGCCTGACTGGAAGGGGACAACTGCAGAGACAGCCATCAGTGGGACAGCAGAGAGAGGGGGCAGTGTCCCTCCACAGTGAGGACAGGCTGCATGCAGGAGCTGCTTCTCAATGCTCAGGAAAAGACTGCTGTGTTTTCCTGGAACTAAATTACACAAATTTTTTTCTCCACAGCTTGTAGCCCCTGGTCCCAAGTCCCCAGGGGAGGGCTATGCTCTCATGCTACATGTCTGTAACATATCCAGGAGACTTCATGTGCCTCACAGCACCTGCTCCTTTGAAATAAAATCCCTGTGGTATTTATGGGTTCTGTCTGAGCATTTCAACATGAAAAAGAAGTTTCCTGTGTCCTCACCAGCTTGTGGATGTGATGCATGGCCCAACAAGAATTCTACCCTCTACCTGAAGCTCTCGAAGTAGAGACGCCCCAGGACACCTGAAAGCCAACCAGCAGATACCAGAGCCAGCTTCAGGGACCAAGGGGCCTTTGTCTGAAGCCTGGCAGGGCTCCCTGTTCTGGGCCAGGACCCACGTTGCAAATCCTGAAATCAGAATGTTCCCAGAACACAGTGTGACCCAGCCTGGGGCGGCCAGGTTCCATGTATTATTTCCCTGCTAGGAAATGAATAACTTGGCATGAGAACTCACAGGGAAGCTTCTCTCCCTCAGTGGGAAATCTGGAACCCACCATTCAGTGGCCGACCATGGAAGCTCACCCACTTTGCCTCTTCAGGGATCATCGTCTTGATGCCATTTATCGGGCCCTTCAAGGGAGACATGCCTCCTCTGAAACGGCAACTGTAGTAAGAGCTGTAGTTCTGGGGCCTTTGTGTGCATTTTCTCTGGATCCTACAACAGCCATGTGGAGTAGGTGGTATCACTCCATCTTGCAGATAAGTAAACTGAGGATTGGAGAGGGTTGTTAAATGTTTTACCAGAAGTAATTCCCCTGGTGAGAGAGCTGGGAGTCTGTTCTACTCTGCAAGCTGGCACTCACTAGGTTGCTCCCTAAATCCTTTGCTTAAATTCTTCAGTGATTTTACAAGTACACTTCTGATGACAAGGGTACGGATAAATAGACGAGGAAGAAGAAACACAAAGTACCTTGTCCTAATAATTAAGAGAATTAAGATTTGAACACTTATCTGCCTGGTCTCAAAACCAAAGGTTCTGGGGACAATGGTATGGCTCAGCTGGCTAAAAGGTGCTTGCCACCGTAGCCTGCTAACCCTAGATCCTACAGAAACATGGGAGGAGAGGGTCAACTTCCCGAAGTTGTCCTCTGACCTCAGTATCCACGCATATAACCACAGGCACACAATATTAACAACAAATACACACATTGCATTTTTAAACCCAGAAGTTCTGCCTGAGGCCTGTTCAGGGTCCCTGCCAGCCACTCTGGCAGAGCCTGGATAGAGCCGGTGGTAAGATCCTGCTTCCATGCTAACTGGTATTAAGGCGTTATCCATTCTTCTCAGCTCAGACTACTGCTAGCCCAGCGCTTTTACTGGCATCCAAGCAGCCTCTTCTTGGACCTCTCCTCTGCTCTGGGAGGCAGGCTGATAACATCTCTCCACAGATGAGACCTCCAAGGCCCAGTAAGGTACTTTGATAACTTCCAGATCACAGAGATGGAAAATGGCAGAACCAGAGTCTGACCAACACTGTCTCTAAGCTTCAAGCAACTTGTCGGAGACGATCTCGAGCCCTTACATGAAGACAAATGAGTAACAAAAAGTCCAGACTTGAGACAGGATGGCATGTCACATGGAGGTAACCTTCCATGACTCTTGACATTGAGTCTCCACGGCCTGTGACCTTGGGGGTTCTCAGGAGAGTGGCTTACTTTCCCAAAACATCTTGTGGCTTTGTGAACTAAGCTGTCGTGTGATTAAAAAGAGATCCACAGTGATTGAGCCACATCCATTTCCTGTCTACCTGAACCGAAGAGCAGTGGGTGCTGGTTGTGGGGGGGGGCGTTTCTGATGGAGGCTAGAATCCACACGCAGGAGAGTTCCCAGGATCCACACTCGAGGGGACAGAAGGGAAGTGGGAGGAGCCAGAAGAACCGAGCTCTGTGTAATCATAACTGAGGTCCCTGTTAACTCTGGGGGTCCCAAACTGGAGGAGAAGGGCAGAGTTCAATGTTACCCTAAGTCCAGGCAGTGTCTGAAGCATTACACCCACAAAGACCCATCATAGTTTGGAGCATGTCCAACCATAGTAGCAGGCACCAGCGAGGCAGCTCCCTTTGGCAGAAGACAGCTTCTGGCTGGCACCCTGTGTCTTCCCTGTCATCAGCTGAATAAATGAACACTTTGGGGATCAGAAGCAAACTGCGGGTACACCATGCTGCCCACTGTGGTAGGTTCTGTAATGTGCAGGACACAAGCACAGGCATATCTGAAAAGACACGGTCTCGCACACATTTGTCCACATGTGCATTACACATGCTTTCAGCCCTGACATGACTGTCCAAGCCTCTCCACCCCACCCATCCCCTCTACTGACTGGAACATTGTGAGAGAAAGGCCACCTTATGCTGGAAACCCTCAAGGAGCAGGAAACACCTCTCTGTCCTATTTCCCCATCTATCTAGGAGAGTCCAGAGGATGAAGGCAGAATTCTCTCTTCTGGCTCCATTGTGTGGCATAAACAGCTCAGCGCCATCAGTGTCGTGTGCTTCTCCGTTTTCACAGCAAAGCCCACAGCGTTTGGCAGAAAATCCCCTGCCCTCTGCCTTAAAGGTCCCCAGTGAGCAGTGTCCGGATACTGAGCCAGCTAACACAAGACCTGTGGTGAGACACTTGATGGGAAACTGTAAGACACGCCCCTTGTTAGAGGAGGGGGAGCAGATGAGCTGACACCCCAAAACTTGCTCTGAAGTAAGAATAGTGGGACCCATGCATCTCTCAAGCTTCCAGCGGTTTGGCTGGTTTCACTGCCATTAGGGTAGCTGATGCTGTGACTCAGTTACGTAATAGATGGTTGCCTAATTCACCCGGGTGTATACAGTACTTTTGAAATCCATTTTCTCCTGTAAACAAGAGTGTCAGTCTAACCACCAAACCACTCAAGATCTTAACTTTGACCCACCTTATTTGCATTTTTTCCTGACATCACTCCCATTTTTCATTCCTTTAATTGGACAACTTGGAGCAGCGAACTGACCACCATATGGGCAGGGAGGGTCCGTTCTCCCTTTCTTTTCCTCCCATTTCCAGAATTAAAGGAACATTTAATGGCCACTTCCAAAGTTAAAAGAATCGTCAAGTAATTGGGGTTCAATCTGCTGTGTCAGAGAAGTCCCTTTAGTCCCTTCCGGTATTTAACATCTCAAATAGTGGCCACAAACATTGGGCCTCTTAAACATCCACAGTAGCTCCATACAAGAGTTCTGAGAGCCTACAAGACTCTCTCAGAACCTAAGGGATCTATTAAAACTTGAGAAGACAAAAAGAAAAATCAGTAAAGGAATGTGAAAAAATCCCTCTGTATCCCCCGAACTGCACCTTCTCCTAGTGCCTGCCTTCATTTAAGTATTTCATCTTTCAAAAACAAGACCTGTGACCCAAAGTTCACAGGTCCTCCTCAGTCCATTTCCTCTTTGACTGGGCTAATACATTACTATGCTGTCCTGTCATAACAGGAGAGGCTGGAAGCCTGGCAACCTAAAAGCTTTAAACTTCCTGTACATAGTCTCTGTTGTTTACCTTTCCCTGGGGTTTTAGTTGATTGGTTGGTTGGTTTAGCTGGGGTGTTCATTTATAATAATAATTTGATATCATCATCACCACTATCATCATCATCGGCTATGTTCTTGGAGAGTCCTGCTCCGGGATGAATCTTCAGAGACCTTTAACAATGGGGTAGGCTTGTGCTTGACTCACAGCCATAGTACCACTCAAGATCAAAGGGGCAGGATGAGATTAATGGAAAGAGTTGCCGTTTCTTTGTAAGAATATTTGGCTCTGAACCATCCAATCTCATGTCAACTCTTTCCAATTCCATCCATCAGCAAGGAGGTCTCTGGAAACCTCCTGGACTCCCTGGCCTAGAATCTTCTTTTGTTTCTGAGATGAGATGAAGGAAAGTAACTTCCACTGAAATACGTTCCAATTAATTATGCCTCTGAGTCAATCGGCTGGATCCTGATAAGTGGCTCACAGTCAGACACACCACTCTCCTGGAGCGTACATGCGCACATGTGTGCTGCCTCTCTCGGTACAGAGTGGGGAAACTCAAACAATGTTAAAAAAAAAAAAAAAAGACAACAGCAAAAACCTCAGTAATTGATTGCAGTTAAATATTTTTGAGGATGAGCCATGATTTGGAAGATGAGACTGATGTGTCCTGAACCTTCTGGAAACATCTTTCAGCCCAAAGGAATTGGATTAGTGCTCTTCCTCTTGAGTTTTAGTCTTGTGAAGTTATCAGAAATTGCTTGAAGATTGACTTCAGGTGGCCGATGTGGGAGGTGGAGAGAGGACAGGAAATAGGGAGGGTAACCGTTGAGACAGAAAACTGTTATTTAACCCAAATAAAGGTTTTTATTGTGAGTTTGGATTTTGTGAGGGAGCAGTCAGTGGATTTGGATATAATTTTCCATGGGTTTCTATGCCAAGGCATTGTTGGCTGCCATATAATGATTCTGAAATTTTCAATATAAAGACCTGGGGGTCAGTGTACATGCCTAAAATCCTAGCACTCAGGAGGTTTAGGGCTGTCTCATAGCAAGATACTATCTAGGAAGGAAGGAAGGAAGGCAGGAAAGAAAGAAAGAAAGAAAGAAAGAAAGAAAGAAAGAAAGAAAGAA
>OU015757.1:73420746-73432254 GCA_907169655.1 Acomys percivali | reverse complement strand
AAAGAAAGAAAGAAAGAAAGAAAGAAAGAAAGAAAGAAAGAAAGAAAAAGAAAAAGAAAAGTGGTTTTCATGTATCCAAGGATATATATGAAATGCAAGGTGATGTGACTCGGTCAGTTTAGTAGCCAGTCCTAATCAAAAGGAAGCCAAACAGTCCAAGATGACAGCCCTGCGAGCCTGTCGCTTCCAGGGAAGGTAGACAGGGAAGGGCAGCTAAGGAAAAGGCTGGGACACCCTGATTAACCTCTCCTGAGCGCTTGGAATATGCTGGGCATGTGAGGGATCCCTGAACACAAGAACTGCCTGTTTTGTTTTCCAGACACTGAACACCAGGCTCGAGGTCAATTACTATTAAGTGAAAGAGCTGGGATGTAAAGCTATACCAGTCTGTCTCTTAACTTTGACTTGTGCTATGGTGAGAAGAAATTTGCTTAGGGCAGAATAAACAAAAACTAACAATCATGAGAAAATGCCTTTTGGGTTGAAATAGGGGAGACAGAGCTCAGGTAAAGGCCAAAAGTTCAGTGTTGGCTTTGACAACTAGAAGACCACGCTCAGAGGGACCTCACGGACCTCACAGGCTCATTTGCCTTTGTCCCTGCCTTAGTCACTCACTGTTCTAAGCCTGTGACGAGACACCATGACCAAGGCAACTCTTATAAAAGAAAGATTTAAACCTCAAAGCCCACCCACCAGTGACACTTCCTCCAACAAGATCACACTTCCTAATTCATATTATACTTATCAAATAGTGCCACTCCGTGATGACTGAGAATTCAAATATATGAGCCTAGGAGGCCATTTATACCCACAAACTTAGGACAGGCTCAGAAGCGAACTTCTGAGGAAGGCCAGATGGTCTGAACTCTAGGTGTTGGGAGATGGTCACCAAAAGAGGCCACAGGAGAGATGTGAGCTGATGGGCATGTCTGTGCTCCAGTAAAGTTTAATTTGGTATTTTATTTTTAAATGGCTATTGTATTTGTGTGTGTGTGTGTGTGCGTGTGTGTATGCGTGTGCATGTATGTGCATGTGCACGCGTGTGGTGCATACTCTGTGTTTGTGCACATGCATATGCCCCAGCTCGTGTGTGGAGGTCAGAGGATGACTTGCAGAAGTTGGTTTCTTTCTTTTCACTGTGTGGGTCCCAGGTATTAAATTCATGTCATCAGGCTCAATGACAAGAGTCCTTCTATGCTAAGCTAACCAGCTATTACTCTTATAACAATTTGAAATATTTGTTTTATCTTATGAGTATGAATGTTTTGTCTGAATGTATTTTTATGTACCATGAGCATGCCTACAGATGGATGTAAGCCACCACATGTGTGCTAGGAACTGTACCTGTACCTCTACAGGACAGGACAGCAAGTTCTCTTAACTGTCAAGCTAGCTCTCTATCCCCAACAAAATGCTTCTTAAATTATCTGCAGACAGCAATTTTTCAATGATTGTATAAACAAAGAGGATCAATCCACTTATCCCTCCTCTTCGATTGGTTATTTCATGTCTAAGTGCCACTCCATCCTGAAATCATTCCCAGAGATCTGCCCATGAGTCCACAAAACTGACACATTGACAAGACTTCATATGTGGCAATTACTATGTATCAAACACCTCTGTGGGTTTTCCTGAAACAGGAACTTGTGTCAAAATATAACTTATGCACCCAAGAATGGTGGTGCACACTCAGGGGCCCAGTGCGCAAAAGGCCGAAGCAGGAGGATAGCAAGGTTAAGTTAAGGCCAGCCTAGGCTGTGCAGCCAGAACATACCTCAGAGAGAGAGAGAGAGAGAGAGAGAGAGAGAGAGAGAGAGAGAGAGAGAGAGAGAGAGAGAGAGAGAGAGAGAGAGAGAGAGAGAGGAAGAAGAAGGAGGAGGAGGAGAGGGGGAGGAGAAGGAGGAGAAAGAGGAGAAGAAGGACGGGAGGAGGAGGAGGGGGAGGAATTCAACCTTGATATGTCCCAAGAAGCACATATCATTTCATCTCAACACCTTCCTGTAGAGTTCCTGCGCCCTGTGCTTTAAGGCCCTCAGACAAGAAGCAGGTAGGGAGAGAAAGCCCCTCCCATGCTCCAGCCTCCAGATTTCTGGCTTTTTCTCCATGCTGCCATGTCTTAGAATGTGAGGATTGGATCTTCTGGAAAAGTCTGTTCTGCTCTCCAAAGCGCTTCACCACCACAGATGTGGGGGAATGACATCAGCCCTCCCCTGCCACATAGAAGGCTCTGGTAAGTCCTCCCGTGTACTTGACCACTGCAGCCGCGCTTTTACTAAGCCTTCTGATCATCATCCCCCTCTGGCACAGCACTGTATTCTGGGTGAGGGAACCAGACGCTGAATACAGGGGAGCAGCTGGACACTAAAGGCAAAGCAGGCTTGACTATGCAGCTCATGGGACAGGTTAAGAGCATCCTTTGTGGGACACAGAAGGCTGCACACTAAGCCCCTTCCTGGGCTGAGCACTGCATTTGAAGGTAGTCTGCATGCCTTCCCCTTGATGACACTGACTGTGAGGCACAGAGGGCCGAGAAAGGAACACAGCGACAGCCCAGCCAGTGACAAGTTAATTTCCCTGGTGGGGACCGCAGCCTGCACGGCCCAAACAAGTACACAATTTGCCTAATTTTCCCTCAAGGGATGTGTCTTCCTCTCTCCACGGGTAACATCTTCCCATGATCTCTACGGCACTGACTTTGGCTCCCCACTTAACCTAAACTGCTGTGCGGGGTTCCCTAGAGGCCTCTGCCCATCTGACAGGCAGCTCCCCACCCCCACGCCCCTTGCAGGTCTCAGCTCCCCAAGCCTTAGCAGTGGAACACAGAAGGGCCACAGACTGAAGGACTTGCCTTCTAGGCAGGCTCCTTAGACACAAGTGAGGTAGTCTAGTCAGTGGCTCTCAAATTGTAGGTCTCTACCCCTTTGGGGGTGAAATGACCCTTTCACAGTGGTCACCTAAGACCACCAGAAGATACAAATATTTGCATTATAATCCACAGCAGTAGCAAAACTACAGTTATTATGAAGTAGCAATGAAAATAATTTTAATGGTTGGGGCTCAGCACAAGATGAGGAACTGTATTAAAGGGTTCCTGGGTGCACTTCATACCTTTGTTCCTGTTCAACTCTTAGCCCAGTCTTGGTGCATGCGTGCGTGCGTGCGTGTGTGTGTGTGTGTGTGTGTGTGTGTGTGTGTATGTGTGTGTGTCTCTGTGTGTGTCTGTGTGTGAGTGTGTGTGTATGTCTGTGTGTATGTGTGTGTGTGTGTGTCTGTGTGTGTGTGTCTGTGTGTGTGTGTCTGTGTGTCTGTGTGTGTAGGCCAGGGTTGATATTGAGTTCTTCTTCAACATCTCTTCCTTAGATTTTTAAGCAAGTAGGGTGAGGGTGCTCACTGGGCCTAGAGTTCACCCATTTGTCAAGACAGCTGGCTAGCAAGCTCTAGAAATCCTTTTGTCTCAGGCACGTGCTACCACATCTGGGTAGAGATTTACCTCAGATCCCCATGTCTCGCGGCACACACACACTTTACTGACTGAGTCATCTCCTCAGCCTCTGAACTCTGCTCTTGATTCTACTAGCTATGGGCCCTTACAAAGGTCCCTGACTCTCCCAGTCTTCAGCCATAAATATGAGTGGCATGAGGCGGGAAGATGGGTGCGAAGCACCTAGAACCAAGCAGGGACATGGCAGACGTGAACAAGTGCTAGGTGTACTTATAACCAATGGACTGAGGTAAAGACGCCTATCTCCAAGAATCCCAGGGGCTCGGCAGTGGGCAAGCATGAGTTACCCCACAGGGAGATGATTAGTTCCCCCTGGAGACAGCTGTAAGGACTGAGTCTGTGGGCCCAGTGTGGTGAGGGGAGTCTTCAGCAGGGATGTGGGTCTTGAATCAAAAGCAAGATTCAGGTGGGAGGATGGAGGGAGGAACAACATGGGCAGATGCCCCTGCAAAGTGTGCAGAACAGCTGCAGACAGGTGGCCCCAACTGCATCTACAAGGGCAGAGGACAGCAGTTAGGACAACCACAGAGAGCCAGGGAGAGACACTCAGCTGAGCCTGTAGGACACAGAGACTTTGGCGTTCCTGGATCAGGCTTTGAGGACCAGAGTGGTCACTGGGAGGGATTCGTGCAGAGGGTGTGGCCCTGTGCCCTCCGTAGACAGCACTGAGGGAGAGGAGGTGGATTGCCTAGGGACAGGAGAGAGCAGCCAGAAATCCAGACCACAACAGATCTCACTCAAAAGCAATGGAAATGTTTGTGTTTGTGTCTTTTTCCCCAGAGAAAACAAGGGAAACAGGCAAACATGCACAGCTAAGGCGATGCCCCAGGCCCACCTGTGCTGAAACTTCCTTCCAGTAAAGCATTCACTCGCTTCTGGGGAGATGCTGGCTTCCAGGAAGCAGCTCCCACCTAAAGCATAAGGACTTAATTTTTATAGACTGAATTAATCTATCACTTACATCATGAAAAATTAAACATATACATAAAACCCCACCTACCAAACCTAAGAAATCAAACTTCCCAAAATGTTAAAAAGGGGAGTCCTTCTAGAAACTACTTTTGGGGATTTTAAAAAATCTTGTTTTGCTTTTCTTTCTAAGTATGTATCTAGATATATGGATATCTATTGGTATCTAGATGGATAGAAGATAGATATAGATAGATGACAGATGACAGATAGATGACAGAGAGACAAAGATAGATGATAGATGAAGATATATAATAGATGAAACAAGATAGAATTATATGGATATCTATATAGAGAGATATATAGATGATAGATAGGTAGATAAAAAGATAGTTAGATATGGAAATATATTGATATCTATATATCTCTAGATAGAAGATAGGTAGATACATAGTGAGAGAGATTATAGATAAGTAGCTAGGTAGAGATATACAGAGATAGATAGATAGATGGATAGACAGACAGACAGACAGACAGACAGACAGAGAGTGAATTTTCAAGACTGGCTGAATGAGGCACCAAAATCCAGAAAACTCTCTTTTGAAAGCCTGGAAGCTGCCTGCACACATATCTGCTGGCCTGGGCTTAAGAAGCAAGGACGCTGTTCTGAGTATTTGCTGGAAATCAAGACCAGAAGCAGCACAACAGTGGTGTCTTCTGAGCGTCTGTCCTCCCACCCGCCTCCTGAGAAACCACCCTTCTCCTCCAGGAGACACTGTCCTCTGTGAGTACAGCCACAGCACACAGCAAGAGTAGAAAGCTTCTGCCACCAAGGAAGGCTCACAGCGTATTATCTCCGTGGAGACAGCGCTGCTCCGGAGTAGGAGCCTAGAAAAGCCGGTCCGGGCCCCATTTTACACGGCTGCCCCTCACTGACGTGCCGAAGGTTTTTCCTGTCTCCTCTCATCATCAGGAGGAAAAAAGACAGAAGGCTGTGCTGGCCGGGCAGCGATCAGCAGCACAGAAGGGGCCAGGGGAGAGGAAAATATGCAGCATTAATATTTAATGCCCCCTTTCCATTTTCCCCTAATAAGCGGAGTGCTACGGCGAACAGAGCTGATTTATTTTGTCAGCGGTGGAGGTATTTCGAGTATGATGCATGTCACTGGGTCACACGGAACCCGTCACACAAAAACACACACTGCAGAGGCATCTGAGACAGGAGTCTTGAACTTGATCTCAGGTGTCTGGGCTCCAGCGTGTCTGTCTTGCACACTGCATGGGGTTTGGCTGAGGAGTGACTGTGTGATAGGTGCTGTGGCCCCGAAGTTGGGGTAAAGTACTGTGATATGGAAGAAAGGCTCACATGACACACAGCCCCAGCACCCACTCAGGGCCCCTCAGTCCTGCCCAGTTTGCCTTGGTACAAATGCCTGCCTACTGAAGACTTTGAGGGCCCAGCCACCAGACCTTGCTGCGGTCTGTAATGGAGCAGGCTGGAAGAGCCGACGGAGGCCTCTGAAAATAGCCCTGACCCAGTGGAGGTGTGGGACCCACAGTCCGGCTTCTTCACACTTCTGATGTGGGCTCTGGACCCACTCCCAGAGGTGCCCATTGGGAATGAGCCTCCAGTAGCCTGCAGCCTGATGCTCGTTAGCACACCAGGCCTGGGGCTTTCTCCACTCCCCCATAGAGCCTTCCAGAGTCACCACCCACATACACTTGCCCTGCAGTCACTGTCTCAACCAAGAATTCCATCCTGGCTTTCTTGTGACAGCAGCAAGCATGGAGATTCTCAGGTGGTGCTTGGTGTTCAGAACACCTTCAGAACCCTCTGGAATCTTAAAGTTGTGGCCAGGACTAGGAACGACCTAAATACGTTGTCTTCTGTGATCATGATATCTGTGGTCACCCAGAAAAAAACTTTCTGAATGATCACCTCCTGGGCTTTCCAAAGAACTGCAGGAGTGAGGACGGACGTATGTCAGCCCATTTCACAGGTGGAGGAAGTAAGTCCCTGGGCATCCCAATGGCTGCCTTATATTCTCCAGTCACTCAGGGCACAGCCAGGATACAGACACTGGCGTGCCATGCCAAGACTGATGGCCCCACACAAAGTCAGCTGGTGGAGGAAATTCACCAGTCTTCTTTATGAGGCTCTATAGCTAACAAGGAGGCTTATGTGAGCTGAAAGCTCAGAAGCAAAATGATTAAGTCCTTTCAACCCCAAACCCTGGCAGCTGAAGAGAGGCTCGCAGCAGCCCTTTGTGTCTGAGGCCGTCATACCCTCAAAGCACCAAGGTCCTGTGCTTATGGTTCAGTCTTCACACAGGCTCTGAAAAATGCTTGAGATCCGAACTACGGCTGATCCAGAAATGCACAAGGGAGAAAAAGGGTTGGCGAGATGGCTCAGCCTTTAAAGCACTTGTTGTGTAAGCCCAAGGACCTGAGGTCAGTCCCCAGCACCACAGCAGGATCCTTGGAAGCCCCCTGGCCAGCCACAGAGTACTACTTCTCAGTGAGAGATTCTGACTCCAAAAACAAAGCGAGAGGCTCCCGAGGAACTATATCACAGGTCAACTCCTGGCCTCCACACACACACATGTACCTACACAAATGAACACACGCACATACACATGTACCTACATAGATGAACACATATGTGTACCTATACATAAAAACACACACATACCTGCACATATGAGCACACACATGTACCTACACATATGAATACAAACCCAGCCAAGAGGAATCTAAAAAGTAAGTAAATGCTATTAACATATATGAATGTCGTCACTTATTAGATGGAATACACAGCAACAGTTTGCAGCCTTAGGAGGTAGCATGTGGGTTAGAGCCTTGCTTTGTCATGCACAGTCAGATATACGACTGGAGACTCCACGGCTAATCACAAAATAAATGAGTTATTTGCAGCCATCCAAATTCAAAATCAAAACCATAAAATCCTTTGAAGCTTTTTATAGCAATCAGTGATGTTGGCTGTAATGTGGGCTCCTTGGCGCTTTTGACAGGATGTGAGGTGGGTAGACCCAAGTTAAAAAGTACCTGGGGCTAGGACAGAACTAAAATGGCCCCCACTTCCCCAAAGCTTGCCTTGTTCATCACTCCCATCTTCCTGTACCCCCAAAGCCCGCTGGGAGCAAGGGTGAGACACGCATGACCCGGAGTCCTGGCCATTCTCAGCCCTAGGAAGAGCCCCAGGGGCCGCCATGATGCTTGGCAGGCCATGAGAAAGATGTTGCAGATAAAAAGAAGGGCACCCCTACCTCTTCATCAGGGCCCATTGATGGAAAGCTCCACTGGACATTGATTTTTCTGTTTCCCTTTGAATATGTTAAGTTCTTAAAGTCCTTTTCAATATGAAGGAATCTTTAATTTATTCTTCTCATCAACTCCTTGCACACACATGGATAGCTTTCCCACCCAGCCCACTGTACCTCCACTTGACTTAGAAAATCACCTTAAAGCTTAGACTTGGGGCTGCCCTGGAAAAAGTCACTTCCTTTCCCTTCCTTGGAGGTGGGTGACCCCACCCTTCTCTCCCTCCCTCCTCATCCTCTCCCCTCCCTTGCAGCCTCACTACACTTGCCCTCCCTGTTGGCTATCTAAAGCCAGAGCAGACACTAGGAAATACAGTATTGAGAGAACACATGCATGACTGAAGGCCAGGGAAAGGGAAGAGGGGAAAGGGGAAGTGTCAGTAAATAATCAGAATTCAAAGTTAGGGATGTCCAAGAAAGGAAGGGAGGGAGGGAGGGAGGGAGGGAGGGAGGGAGGGAGGAAGAAAGGAAAGAAGGAAGACAGAAGGTTAAATATCTACTTAAAAGGTCAGAAAAGCCTTCCCTAGGAGCATTTTCTATCTCTGAATTATGGTGTCTTCCTGATTGTGTTGTTTGGAGGTGATTTGGGGAGACACTGGGAAGAATGGTTAAGAATGTCTACAGTTAAAAAAAAAAAAAAAGAATGTCTACAGTTTAAAACGCTTAAGCCAACTCCTTGGTCATTTTTTCAGAAGGGGGTAAGATTTTCTGCTGCTCCCTACTATACTCTGGATTGATAAGTTGATACATTTCCCAAGTACTTGGATGAAGAGAGGCCCATGTTTTTCCACAATGCATTTGCTTCAGACAATGACAGATCATTTACCAGTGTTTCTACTTTTTCCTTAGCTGCCAGGAAGCTCACAGATAAAATCTGTCTGCTAGCAATGATAGTATGATTCTTAGTTTCAGATGGGAGCTACCATGCTTGGTAAAAACTGCTGTTTTCTGAATGTTAGCATGGCCCACCCAGGGCCCTGTCACCAGAATAAGCCTTTCTAGGGACTTGGGGGAAAATGCTTCTGAGAGACTTAATGTCTGGACTATTGGCTCCCTAGGGCAGGAAATACATCTGTCTAATTAGAGTAATGCATTTAAGTAGGAAAAATTAGCTCAAGCGTCAGTACTCAACTAATATTAGGTGCACATGATGCTCAGCGGCCCAACGCCCACCAACCTCACGCTAGGCCCTGAGATTAGCCCTAAGTACCAAATAAAACAAACTACTGTTGCAGGAGTACATGAATGAATGAATGAATGAATGAATGAATGAATGAATGAGATAACAATAAAAAGAGAGGCGCATGTTAAATATTCACTTGCGTGGTGTTTTCCCTTCCCCCTGTCACCACTCAGTGGTACCAGATGTGGTTCCACATTCTGGAATCTTTGTAACAGAGTCAGAAAGAGTAACTAACGGTAAAGGCAAGATGGAGAATGAAGAATGAGGTTGGGCAGCCTGGGGACGCCAGACCCAGACAGCCCTGAATCTAGTGCTTGTCAGCTGATACTTTCTTTCTCTTGATTGAGTTGCAAGGTTGACGGCTAAAGTGATCAAGTGTCCATTTCTAGCTACTTTCTCTGATCTTCAGAAAGAAACTAGCGAGCTACTGTGGGGGACTAGCCTGTAGCCAGTACCAGCGAGCTACGGTCGGGGCTAGCCTGTAGCCAGCAGCCTCGGTTCTTTACTTATCTGAGTGGGAAAAAATCTGTTTTTATTTATTTTTCTCCTTTAAAAAAAATCCTACCATGTACCATATAGTCCAGCAAAGAATAAATTCTATAATATTAAAATGACTCCTTCTATTCATTAAGAATAAAGGCTGGATAGAAAAAATGAACAAAACACTTGAACAGGCACTTTAAATGAGCACACAGAAGGCAGGTAAGCAAGCAAAGAGCTAGGCCTTGGTAACCTCAGAGGTCATGGAAGAACCACAGCAGAAAAAGCCACAGTCCAATCCCACCCTCTCCCGTTTCAATAAACAAATGAAAAAAGAGCAGAGTCAGCAAGCAGCCCTGACTGCCCTCACCTGAAGCCTGCTCCCCTTGAACTTGCAGGCAATTGATACCTTTGGATACTAAATCCTTGTCAGCCTGCCTTAAATGTTTCTGAATATCAAGGGTCACGTTCTAGACCCATCTTCTTGGGTAAGAGTAGCAAGGAGTGGTTGGCAAGAGTCCTAGAAGCACACTGAGGGTGGTGGCCTGGAGCTACTGTTGCTGAGAATCACATGTTCAGCCTGGAACAGTTCCCTTTGCCTTAGCAAGGCTCAGTTTTCCAAAACCTGGGGGTCTCCTAGTTTAAACCAACAAGCAGAGAAAGACAAAACAAAACAAAACAAACAAACAAACAAACAAGCCCCTTCCCCCAAATTACTGAGAAAACTCTGAGATTCTGGCCATGAGTTAGAGCAAGAAATCTGCAGTATGCCCCTGAAGATAATTTTGTACACTTGTGGAAATGTGAGGTGATGTCCAGAAATAATAGCCCGAGGGGAAGTTGGCGGGGAAGAGATCAGCTTCTGCATGAAAAGTTCTGGTACGCCAAATCTCAGAGAACAAACTAGCCAGTCCTTCTCTGTAGGGTTGGATGGAAGGGGTGTGTGCCTGCACTCCTCCCAGGTCACTGGCAAGGAACCATGTTGATGTTACTCAGGCTTTTCAAGAAAATCAAAGAGGAGGCATCCCCAAAGGCCCTCTATTTGGTCTCCACCCACCTCGGCTTCCCTCCTCTCCTCCTGCACTTCTTTTGAACCCTGGGTGCCAAATAGAATCATCAGGAAATGTTCCACAGCCCCTGAGATGTTTTTGTCCCTTGTCAGACCCCTGCACTGATACTTTTAGAAGTCCTCAGGTAACTGTAATGAAGGAGATTGGCAGCCTTATGCCTTCTAGGAGTGCCCCCCTCACAGCCTGGTGCCACACACAGCCAAGCGCATCAATGAGTGTTGGGCAACACAAAATTGTAAGCACACATTGCAGTGTCAGGAAAAGTAAATGCATATACGCTCTTGCAACCCACTGGCCAAGTAGTGGGCACTCCTAGATTTAATGTGTAGCCCAAGACAGTTTTTCTGCATCTAATGTGACCCAGGGAAGCCGAAAGTTGGACATCCTGCAAGTTTTATCTCAAAAGACTCACTTGTTCTTCCATGGGCAGTTGTGTGTAATAAAGCTACCTGTCACATGTGCCAGAGATACCAAGCCTGACAGGCTAAGTTTGATCCCTGAAACTCACGTGGAGGAAGGGTGTAGTCAACTCCCACATACGTTCTCTCTCTCTCTCTCTCTCTCTCTCTCTCTCTCTCTCTCTCTCTGTCTCTCTCTCTCTGTCTCTCTGTCTCTCTCTGTCTCTCTCTCTGTATCTTTCTCTCTGTCTCTCTCTCTGTCTCTGTCTGACTCTCCATTTGTCTGTTTCTCTCTGTCTGTCTGTCTCTCACTCTCTCACTCTCTGTCTCTCTCTGTCTCTCTCTGTCTCTCTCTGTCTCTCTCTCTCTCTCTCTCTCTCTCTCTCTCTCTCTCTCTCTCTCTCTCTCTCTCAGTTCCTTCCAGGAGAAGGAAAATTCATAAAGAAACCAGAATGATGGTTGTCAGCAGCTTAGAGTGTAAGAGGTGGGGAGAGTGGGTAGTTATGTGGGGGAGAGTGAGTAGTTATGTGGGGGAGAGTGGGCAGTTATGTGGGGGAGAGTGAGTAGTTATGTGGGGAAGAGTGGGCAGTTATGTGGGGGAGAGTGGGTAGTTATGTGGGGGAGA
>OU015757.1:73391765-73413151 GCA_907169655.1 Acomys percivali | reverse complement strand
GCTCCTCCCTCAGAGCCCAAGCTCCTCCCTCAGAGCCCAAGCTCCTCCCTCAGAGCCCAGGCTCCTCCCTCAGAGCCCAAGCTCCTCCCTCAGAGCCCAGGCTCCTCCCTCAGAGCTCAGGCCCCTCCCTCAGAGCTCAGGCTCCTCCCTCAGAGCCCAGGCTTTCTGTGAAATTAGAGGGTGGTTCTTGAGAAGGTTCATAAACTCCTGCCTCCTTCTCTCTCACTTCCCACTTGGTCCATCCTGCCCCACTCCAACTCCTCCTAACACTGCCCTCCCTCTAGGCAGTTCACAGGGCATTTCAAAGCCCAGGCCAAATCAGTTTACACAAAAAGATTTCCAGGGACCACTTCAGAAATGAGAACAGGGCTGACCTCCAGCATGACTGAAGCTAGGGATCCACTTGGTAGCATCTGGCTCTTCCTCCATCGCTTTGCAGATGCTGGTCTTTGATGATGACCTGGTTTTCTCCCGCAGTAGACAGACATGTTTAGTTTAATTCCCTTTATATTCATAAGCTATAAATCCTGCATTAAAAGCTATTAGTCCAAAATATTTCTTTCAATGTACCCTTTTATAATTTAATAGTTGGTGAGAATTATTTTTAGTAGTTCCATGAATTTTGTTCCCCCAAATAACATTATAAATTATTTTAATTAAAGTTTGTGCTATTTGAGAACTTGATACATTCATATAATGTGTTTTGATCAAATCCATCCTTCATTCTTTTCCCGCAGCTCCTCTCTTATTCTCTTTATCACTTTTTCCACTCAACTTCATATATATACATATATATATGTATATGTATATGCATATATTAACACACTGAGCCCACTTAGTGCTGCCTGTATGTGGGCTGAATTCCTCAAGAAAACTCTCTCTCTCTCTCTCTCTCTCTCTCTCTCTGTCCCTCTCTCTCTCTGTCCCTCTCTGCCTCTGTCTGTCTGTCTCTCTTTGTCTCTGTCTCTGTCTCTGCCTCTGCCTGTCTCTTTGCCTCTGTGTCTCTGCCTCTGTCTGTCTCTTTGTCTCTCTCTCTGTGTCTCTCTGTCTCTCTCTGTCTCTGTCTCTCTGTCTCTGCCTCTGTCCGTCTCTTTGTCTCTGTGTCTGTGTCTCTGTCTGTCTGTCTCTGTCTCTGTCTCTTTCTATGTCTCTCTCTGTCTGTCTGCCTCTCTTTGTCTCTGTGTCTATGTCTCTCTCTCTCTCTCTCTCTCTCTCTCTCTCTCTCTCTCTCTCTCTCTCTCTCTCCAGCAGACAATTGCCAATATCTTCTCAGAAAGTCAGAAAGGGCTGGGACCTGAAGAGCCCCTCCTGTCTTATAGGTTGCTATTGCTGGGTTAAAAACCATGACCAAAAGAAATTTGGGAGGAAATGGTTTATTTTAGTAGACAGCTCTCAGGTCACATTCCACCACTGAGGGAAGTCAGGGCAGGAACATGGAGGCCGACCATAAAGCGGAGACCATGGAGCACTGTTGCTTACTGGCGCACACTTCCCATGGTTTTGTTGTTTTGTTTTCCTCTTTTGTTGTATTGTGTTTGTTTCAGCCTGCTTTCTTATATACCAAGGACTATCTGCCCAGGGGTGGCACCACTCACATCAGTCAGCAATCAAGAGAATTCCCTACAGTCTTGAATACAGGCCAGTCTGGTGGAGGCATTTCCCCAGGTGACTCTAGCTTCTGTCAAGTTGACAAAAGCTAACCAAGACCTCCCCAGTCTGCGCTGCCATTCTGGCTGGCTTGATTTTGTGCAGACCTCTGTGCTATGGGTTCATGTATACAACAGTGTTGTCTGGCAGATTTTTTTTTTCTCACTGTAGACTTAAACTGTTACAATCACTGTGGAAATCAGTGTAGAAGTTCCTCAAAAAGCTAGACATATATCCATATATGACCCAGCTTTACTACTCCTGAGCATCATAAAGGACTTGCCATCCTACTACAGAGACACTCGTTCATCCACCCTACAGCTCTCTGTTTACAATAGGCAGAAAACAGTAACAGCCTAGATTTCACCAACTAATGAAGTGTAACAAAAATATGCCTCATATATACAATATAACTTTATTCAACCATAAAGAAAAACAAAAACATGAAATTCATGGGTAGATGGATGGAGTTGGAAAAATTCACCACAAGACCCAGAAATACAAAGGTTGTATGTTCTCTCTCATATGCAGATGCTGGATTCAAATCCTTAGATATGTCTACTCAAAGTGGGGTGCCCATAAAAGTCAGGAAACTAGGGCGTGCCTATCAAAGGGGACAAGATAAAGGTAAGGAGGGAAGAACGCAGGCTATAAAGGAGGAAGGGGAGAACAGAGGGACAGAAGGGTTAATGGGGAAGTCAAACTAGAGAAGACAGTTTGGAGATAACAAACCCTAATGACCCTTGAAAGTGCCAGATGGAAATCTACTACTGTAGAAACTTCTTAGGTACATATGGAGAGTAAATGGTATCATCTTATAATGGAGGGTGATGCCTCTCTCAGACAACGTAGACTATGAAATAAAAAAAAAAGCCTGGTGTTGGGCCTGGGTTAGCTATTTCCAGATGTTAGTCAGTGGGGTGCTCTAGTTTCTTCCTCACACATTACAGGCTGTTGTCTTTGCTCTTGGATATTCTTCTAGAACTTGGTGGGAAAACCCAATGGATGAAGACACCACACACTCCAGTAATAGGACATAGGGTAACTCAGCTGGTGCCAACCGGAAGCAGCCCCCCTCAGGCCTTCTTCCTCGAGTGTGAATGCTAGCTAGTGTACACTCTAAATTCTCAGCCTCAATCTTAGCTCTTCAACCAGGAGGACCTACTGTCCTCTGCCTAGCGAGGATCCGTCTCAGGGCAAGACTTTATTGACTCTATCTGGACCATTTGCACAATCCTTCATTCATCAAGAGATGAGAAAGAGGCAGCCTTGGGACTAATGTAGGACTAGAGAGAGGAGAAAACAGCATCTGTACTGAGCAGGCAGTAGTGGGAAGTACAGCCATACTTTGTCTTGGTCCAAGGACAGCACTAGGCAGCAAAATGCTCCCCGCACACTATGTAGCTTCTGTAGTTATTGCTGCCACTGGTGACCAACCGTATTCCTGTTCCACATTGCCAGCATGGAAAGGACCTCGCTCACGCCACTTTAGAAGAAGCTCAGACCTGGAGTCTGTGGAAGTCTCAAACCCATGCAACCTTGGTCTCTGTTTCTGGAACAGACACCACATTATCTAAACATTTTCATCATCTGCTGCTGCTTCCAGCTCCCTCCTCCCTGAGTCTGCCTCATCTGTCAACAGCCCCTGTCTCTTCCCCATCCTAAGGTATTAGAACATGAGGTGCCCAGATGTATGGCTGTTTACAGCACACAGAACATGAGGCCCTGCTGGTGGCTCCCTGCTCATCCCTGGTTCCTTCCTTGAAGCAGTCTGGGCCTCTTATGATTGCTACAAGCCAAATGGTCACGGACAAGCCTAGTCATTATGCTGCCTCCTCCCCTTGACTCACCGCAGACCTGACTGCCTCACATATCTGGTTTCCTCATCAGAAAGAAGCCTGAGGTTTCTTCGCCTTTTGATTGACTGCTAAATGAAAACCAGGCCCTTTTGTTTGCTGTGGGGTTTTCTGTTTGTTTGGTTTTCTATAGGATGTCATGCTTAATTCATCTCTGGCCAGTCTCCGTGGACCAGCCACAATACTTGGCACCTTCTTCTCTTTGTCTCTGGGATCCCCAGTCCCACCTTAGTGAGAAGCATTCTTCCCTCTGGGGCTCACCGAGCACCTCCTGCCTATGCATGAAGTTGGATCAACGTTGCAAACTACCCAGAGTTCAGAGCTTTGAGAAATAATGACAATGCTTGTTCAAAATAGTTGGACATTCCCGAGCTAAACAGAGAGCAAAATCACAAAGCAGGCACCAAGGAGAGGGAAACGCAGGACTTTCACTTCTAAATAACTCACTCCCCAGCTGCCCAGTGAGCGTTGGCATGGCTGTTACTGTAACTTACTAACTTGACAAGGGTCACATGTGGTCATTCCCAAAGCGCTTTCATTTCTACCAACTCAGCTCATCTTCTATAGCCTTTTGAAGAAGAACAAAAGAGAGGTTGCTCTTAATTTACTGTGTGAGTGGCATGTCCACTTTGTGGGGGTGGGCCTCCGTGGAGAACCTTCCAGAACGAAATCTCATGTGTGTGTCTCAAGTCTTCCCGACTCAAACAATGGAAGAGCAGGCATGAAGCCTGGGCAGCTCACCTTTCTCCTGGGCAGCTCACCCTTCTCCTGGGCACATTTTCTTAGGAAGCCAGACAGAAGACTTGCTGAGAGCAGGTGCATCCTTCCACAAAGGAAGTCATCTGAGATGATAGGATAGAATAGGCCCATTTCACAATGTACTGACTCAAGAAGAGGAACTCTAGATCGATGTCAGGAGGTCAAATTGGAACACGTTCTCACATAGACATATTCATCTGCCTTGTCTCTGGCGTCTGAGGATTTTCTCATCTGCACACTTCTGGCAATGACTTCCAGGAAGAATTGGAATGTCATGACCCTTGACCTGTTCCTCTGTTGCTACAGAAGAGTAGAAACGATCATTGTTTATGTACTAGGGTTGTGGGCTGCAGTGAGAGCCTCACAGAATCTCTCTAAACTCTCAAGTTTGGCTTCTTAGCTTCCTTTAAGTCATCAGGTCAATACCTGAGGTTCTCTATAAAAGGGGGAGAGCCAGAGGGACAAAGGTCCTTGGGAGCAATGCAGAGAGCAAGTGTCACACTTAGATATCAACAACAAAGCAGAATAAATGGAATTTGTACCCATTGCTCATCTGTGGAACCAGTAACTATCAGAGACATCTCTTCTCAGCCAATGTCAAGGCTCTTGAAAGGGTTAAACAATGTGTAAAGAAACCATCAGGACACTGGTCAGAGGAGGCACTAGTCAGCCTGGAGCTATTTGCTTCCCTGAATTCCAGTCATGAGCCACATTGAAGAAAAATCTAGATACGGGTACAAAAGTGATGTCCTCATGTGAAGACCAAAGATAAGTAAGAATGCAAGATAGAGTCTGTAACAGCAGGCAGATCTCTGTGAGTTCTGAGTTCAAGGCCAGCCTGGTCTACAAAGTGAGTCCAGGACAGACAAGGCTACACAAAGAAACCTTGTCTTGAGAAACAAAAACAAACAAACAAACAAAAGGCAATGAGAGATAGATGTAGGCGCAAGATGAATTAAACTAGGCTTTTCCTGCACAAAAACTGGGGTAGGATGGCTGTCATAATCTCAGCAGTAACTATGATGCTATCCCATGACTCTACAGTTCACAGCTTAAATAAGTTGTTTTTAATAATCACAGTAGAGTCTTGGAAACAACAGAAAGGTGCACTTGGCCTTGACCCAGCCCACTTACCTTCCTCACCCTGTTTTCTCACTTGTGAACCCCAACCAAACCCTTCAAAGCCCTACCTCCGAATGTTGCCATGGTTCTCCTTGTACAGAGCGGTGCCTCTTTCACTCTGTTCTAGTTGCCTATGTGTGATGACTACAAGAGGACGGGATGGGCAGCCCAAGTCAATGGAAGGGCGCTAAATAGAAGCAGTGGTTCTAGTCACTCCAAAAGCCATGACGTGTTCGGGAACCTGCACCTCGCTCCTGTCCTCCAAGGGGATTACCTGGAGTAACCGACTGTGAAGTTCTCCAAAAGCAAATTAGGATTTCTTTTTTTAAAGAAAAGGTTACCCAAGAGATGTGGCCCAGTGGGGCAGGAAAGCAGGGCCCTCACATCATGGGCTCTACAGCTCCAACTCCTCTGGTGCGCACTCATCAAGACTTCAGCATCCTGGCACAGGTCAGGGCCTGAGACAACAACCCTGACTCCTGGAACACAGGACTGGGGACACAGTGTGCAGTTGTTCAGAGTGTGCCCTGTGCCCAAACACTTGGCCACAGGGGAGGGACACTTCATTTGAACATCCCCTTGCCCACTGAGGTGCACTGGCCTAGAAACAGTAACCTTAGCTAACTCATGCAAAGCAATGTGTGTGTGCTGAGGTCCTACTTAGAGTAAGCCCTTGATTATCTGTTCAGCACCTACTATATGTCAAGTTACTAAAAATGAAAAGGATATTACTCTTGTTCTGAGGAGCTGAAGTACCAAAGAGGGGAACACACAAAGACCAAGGGAAGGCACAGGTAAGGGGAACAGGGAGACAAGCTGGGTGACCTACGTCTGAATTCTAGAGTCTTTCCTGGGTAACAGTGTCCTCCTTATCTTTGTCCCACCCCCACTTGGTAGATGGATGTAGTTTCCACCACACCAGCTGCTCTCTGGCTCATCTGATCTCTGGATTGCTCTGACCCCAGCTAGTCGCCCTTCACCCCCAGGTGTAGTCAAAAGGTCCTTTGTCTCCTGGGATTGTGGGAAATTCCTTCCTTCCTCCCTATTCTGAGATCTGCCACTCTTAATAGGCTCAGGATTTGATTGTCAACAGATGGAGGGTCAATTCTCAGAAACCGAGGCCCCCAGGTCTTAACTATTTCTTTAAGTCTCCCTAACTCTCCACAGATCTGAGGCCAAGATGCAAGGCTGAGCCCAGAGTCAATCAACGCAGAGCTTTAGAGAAAATAACTACAGGTTTAAAACAGCGTGTTCTTGGGCACACAGCACATGTGTCCTTCTCAGAGCCTGGGTGCTCTCTGTCACTGGACCTCTTTTTTTTTCTTCTTTTTAATAACAGCACATATCAACCCAAAGTGACTGAGACATACACATACTTACACCCACAAATGCATATGTGCATGTACACACACACACACACACACACACAGACACACACACACACACACACACATCCAGGCTGTCCTTCACTAAAATACTGTTTTTTATAAATTCTTCCCACTTAACTAGGATATTTGGTGGTCACTTTAACCTTACTTTCCCTATTTGTAACCTGTTATATAAAATAAGGCAAGTGAGGAGCGAGAGAGGGAGAGACGGAGGGAGGGAGAGAAGGATGGAGACAGAGAGAGAGAGAGAGAGAGAGAGAGAGAGAGAGAGAGAGAGAGAGAGAGAGAGAGAGAGATCAGGGCACCATGGACGAAGTACAGGTCAAGTGCTTGTGGGGTGATATATTCAGCATTTCCTGGTGGAGAACCGCCCCCCCCCCCACCGCCATCTTCACACAACAGCCATGTGAAATGCTAGGAAGACATGCAGAGCTTCACTGTCATGTAGGTTGAATGTGTCATAAAGTTATGCAAAGATGGCAACAGGAGGATGGGACCCAACAGAGACTGTTATAGAACATCCTGAGAGCTCAAGAGCTGCAGTTCCTCCTCCACTAGGGGATACTGGGCTCCAGGCAGAGCTACCTTCAGCTCATCCTCTCCTCCTGGGTCTGGTCCCAAGCTGCTCTGATGGCTGTGGCTGGCATCAGGGCAGAGTGGTCAGAGTCGAACGGCAAAGAATGGTCAAGTCCAGCTTCAGCAGGTATTCCATATCCAAGGGAGAAACCAGGGCATGGTTATGAATAGCATGTGGGGACATCTGCAAATCACAGGCAAAGCCACCTGCACGCTCCACTAAGTATTTTATGAGCATTGGACAACTGGCAGGGATCGTGATGGAGAAACATTAACAACACTCAGAATTTTCTGAGCACGTATTATGTGTCCAAACTGGAAGCCTGAGGTGCTCAGGGAAGGACTGAGAAAGGAGGCTTTGCAAGGTGAGTGTAAACCGAGATGGGCCGGCGCTCCTGGAAAGGTAGGTGAGGCTGTACATGGGAAGGTATAGCAGCTCTGGAGCAGGATGACCCCAAAGGTCGCTCCACCGGAAGTCCACTGGCCCAGCTCAGGATCTCACTAGAGGACATGGAGGTAGATGGGAGCGTCATAGCTCACTAAGGCAAACAGGGCTCCAGCAGCCACTTCCTGGCATGGGTCTCTTTGTGGGACTGTGGAGCCAGGGCTGAGTGAGGCAGAAAGGTTTTGACAGTCTCGTTTTATTTTGTCCTAAACAAGAGATAATATGAAATAGGCACCTGGGAGTGATTTGAATTAACAACCTAGACTGAGGACCAGCTGCATCCCAGAGAGGGGGTGGGGAGCTTCCTGCTTTAGACTGTATTTCCTTTCAGCAACATTACATTAACACTTCAGAAATATAGCCGAAAAGTCCAGCAGTGTTTAGGGAGAGAGAAGGGGACTTTCACTGTGTGTACAAAATGTACTTCCATTTAATTGGCCATGTAAGCCTGGGTTTTCAACTCTGCCTCAGAGGTTAACGACACCATGCATATGCATATGCATGGATGCATATGCATGGATGCTGAGGAAGGGCTGAAGGAATGTGGAAATGACTGGGAGGGCAAAACTTGAAGCTAGCTTTCCCAGGAAGACCGCTCTTATTTGATAGAACTCGCCATCATGCGTGCAGGTGAAATGGGCCTCTGAGGGAAGAAGAAAGAGACCAGTGTGTGTTTGCATGCCTGGGTGGTATGAGTGTGCATGAATGAATGTGTGTTGGCTTGCACGGGTGATGTGAGTGTGTGCATGCATGCATGTGTATGTGAGGAGTGTGTGCATGCATGCACGAGCACCTGTGTGTGTGTGTGTGTGTGTGTGTGTGTGTGTGTGTGTGTACATGCTTGTGTGTGGCATGTGCGTGTACAACCATGCTAATAGGGATAGTTCCATTTCTCCATCTGGAGCCTATTAGCTCTGATTATGATGGGCCCTCCCATGGTTGTCTCTATCAAGACTGGCTAGCTCCACTTTTACCCAGGCCACCTTTCTCAGGACCGCTGCACCAAGCAAAGGAGACAACCGTTTCCTGTCATCTAAGCTGTCTCCCTCTTGCCTGCTCTGGAGCCATTGTAAACTCCCTCACCCCATCTCAATTACAGGCGCCCTAACAGGCCTTCCTGTCCCAAGTGGCAGGCCTATGCAGGTGTTTGGGGGGCTGGGAGGGTCTCCTAGTCAGCTGACCAAAAGTCCCCCACTCGCTCCACTGGGCTCATGGCACCCAGCCTGCTTCCTGCAGGTGTTCAGCAATCATCTTGGCCCACTTACCTCACAGTTTCTTAGAGTGGATGGGGGGAAAAAGGTACATTAAAAGGGTCATTTTTTTACTAAGTAAGAAAAGCCTAAGGGAAGGTCAGGACTCCCTTGGGAAATGAATACTGGAGCCCTTCTCTCCAGCCTGTGGCTTCCAAGAATTCAACCTCTCCCAACTGCGGGTGACTTGGAAGGCGGCAGGAGTCTCTGTTGAAATCATCAGCATAGTGCTAAGACTCTGGGACTTTACGCCTGCCTCTGCCTTACATGCCTGTGTCCCCTACTTTCCCTGAGGACTCTATTTCCTGACTGTCTCTGCCCACCAACGGTAGGACACAAAGAGCTGGGTCAGGTGACAACAGGAAACCAAATGTGTGGAATCCAAGTCTAGGTAAGGATTGGATGTCTCTCAGGAAGTCACCCTAGAGGACCCCTGGGGAAAGGCAGTGGGTCACCTGACACTTCTCCCAGGACAGAGCCTAGTTCCTGTAAGTTGAATGCAGCTAGAGATGGGATTCAGGCCGTCTCAGCTCTATTCTCCGGCATCCCTTGGCATGCTCGAGCTGGTGGGGCAGGCGAAGGCTGGAGTGACACCTCAGCTCTGAGCACCTGTTCCCCTCAGCCCAGCGTGCAGTGCTCCATCAGGCTCCATCAATGGCTCCGGGCTTCCTCTCTGGAGACTTTATTCTGTCCTGCACCCATCTCCCTCTGTCTCTCCTACTTTTTTCCCCTTCCTTATCTAAAAAGGATCCTTACCTCAAGGACCCTTACATATTGGCAGATCTCGTGTGTGGTTGTATGAACAACACTTTTGGGATTTAGTCTATGAGGGTGTTTCCAGAAACTTTTTTAAAAGTTAATTTATTTAGATTACATCTCAATTGTTATCCCATCCCTTGTATCCTCCCGTTCCTCCCTCCCTCCCGCTTTCACCCTATTCCCCTCCCCTATGTCTGTGACTGAGGGGGACCTCCTCCCCCATTATATGGTCACAGCCTCTCAAGTCTCATCTTGGTAGCCTGCTTATCCTTTCTCTGAGTGCCACTAGGCCTCCCCACCAAGGGGAAGTGGTAAAATATGGGGCACCAGAGTTCAGTCCCTGCTCTCCACACAACTAGCTAGCTAGATCTGAGTAGGGGTTCAATGTTTACTGCATGTATTGTCCTTGGTTGGTGCAGTGGGGGGGGGGTGAACAGACCCCCCTGGGCCAAGATCTGCCTGTCATGATGTTCTTCTTGTAGGTTTCCAGGAGCCTCTGGATTCTTCTATTTCCCCATTCTCAAAGACCCATCCCAAAAGCAGGTGGCACCATTCCATGGGGTGAGATTCGAGACTGGACGAGCAGCAGCAAGTGAGGCAGCGTTCATTCACTTCCTTACCATGGGTGTGAAGTGACCAGCTGCCTCAGTCTTCTCCTGCCCTGCCTTCCCCCTTCGTGGTGGCTGTGCCCTCAACTGTGTGCCAGAATACACTCTTTCTTCTTTAAGTTGCTTCTGTCAAGTATTTTCTCAAGCAACAAGAAAATGACTACAGCTGGTAGGGACACTGAGGCCCCAAGGGCTCCGTGACTGTCTGAAGGCCACGTCAGTCTGCTGTGGTAGAGCAGGGACCTCGACTCCAGCCTCCTACCCATCCCCCACCGCAGCCGAGGTCTCCTCTAACAGAGGCCAAACTCATCCGTGTCCATTACTGCAATCTGCTGCCCGCTCCTCAGCAGCAGACTTTGACGGTCAGCCTTCCGTTACAAGCCAGAACCAGCAGAGCACCTGGAATAAACCAAATGACACAGTGCCTGGCTGTCTGCATCTTTTCTCAGATGGACAGGGGCAGCTCACAGCTTTCACCTGCTGCTCTGGAAACAGTGGGCACAAGCAGGCATTCTTGGGAGGGCAGCACTGGCTCTTCTGTAGGGCTCTCTGCTTGGGAAAGTAGTCCCGAGTGTTAATCCACTTTCACAGGCCATTGGCACCACAGTCTCTGCAGGCCCCAGGAGCCATAAATTCCAGAAGAGCAGGCTTCCTTGTGGGCAGTCTGGTGAAACACATGGCATCCCAAATATCCACTTTCCGAGAAAAATCCAAGGCAACAGAGCATCTGTGAAGATGTGTAGACTCTTACCAGACCCACTGGGGGTACCCTGTCTGCACACGCACCTGCCCACATACTCACAGGTAACAGAGTTAGTTTGGCACTAACTCAAATTAAAGGCTCCAATCTGGCACGGCCCAAGTTCCTAGGGTGTCGGGGGATTATGACTTTGCTTATTGACTTCCTCTAAATACTTATTCTCAAAGTGAGGAAAGGAATAGTTCCCACATGAGCCACCATACCCACACCCATGCCACATGCAATAGCATCATGCATAAGGCCCTCCAGGTGACAGAGGACACCTGGTGGGGGTTATAAGGTCATGTGTGCGTTGTTTAAAATGGTTCTAAAAAATACTTTGAAATAGTCATATTTAATGCTGATGGAGGTGAGGACAGGTGTTCTCCTAAGCTGCCCATAGCAGCGAGGATCGAGACCTTTCAGACGTGGCCACACATGCCTGCAATCCCAGGCTTGGAGTGCGGGGGATGCAGAGGCAGGCAGGTCTCAAAATCGTAAGGTCAGTCCAGCTTAGCTGAGATGATGAGCTTTCGGTTCAGTGAGACTCAGCCTCAAAAAGTAAGGTGCGGAGTGATTAACCTCTGACCTCTACACCCATGCACATGTGTGTGCACCTACACTACACATGTGCATGCACCACACTGATACACTGATAGGTACATAGTCTCTCTCTCTCTCTCTCTCTCTCTCTCTCTCTCTCTCTCTCTCTCTCTCTCTCTCTCTCTCTCACACACACACACACACACACACACACACACACACACACACACACACACACAGTGTAGAAGAGCTGGGCTGGATCGGAAATAGCCATCACCAAACAGAAGGGTCTAAAGGTTTTTATGTCACCTATCCTTGTCACCCGTCCTTTGGCCAACAGATGTTTCTATTCACGTTGTAGCATCTTCTCCATGTTGCTAACCACAAAATGCTCTTCTCTTTTCCCAAGTAAGAAGCACTGCTCCCCAAGGATGGTTGCCTAATGGCTAGAGAAATGGCACGGCAGCTAAGAACACACACTGTGCCCCCTTCTGACCAACACTGGCACCAGGCACACACATGGTACACAGACATATGTGCAAGTAAGCCACTCAATGCACATAAAATGAAAGTTTAAAAATCTAAAAAGAAAAGAATTCTGTTAAAAAAGAATGGTTGGTTAATCATTGGTAGGAAAGAGGTAGGACTGAATAATTCACAGGAAGATGTGCATGTAGCCTTTCCTCCGCTGCTTCCTGTGGGTCTCTCTAAATCACAGGAATTCAAAGTATAGCCTAGGAACCGTCTACATTGCAATCACCTGGGTGCTTGTTAACGTTGTGGGTTTCTGGGCACTGTTTCTGTCAGACTGTCTCTTCTCCTGGGTTACCGGGATCTGCATTTGAAATCAGTCCCTTTGATTCTTATGTACCCTGAAGTTTGGCAACCGGTGAAGACTAGAGGGGAGATGGTCTCTTTGAGCAGAGAAGCCGTCCTCTGAAGTGACCTGCTTTCCACTCCAGGAGCTCCCCAGCCAGACGACAGCAGCTCGCAGCTCGCCTCACACTTCTTAGCCGCTGCCACAGTTACCAGCACTTCAGCAACAGGAAGGCAGAGGTTCGGGGTGGCTGCCGAACTCCCCCAGTGTCACACAGCTTTTCAAGGAGTTTTTCTTTCACAGTGAATACTGTAGTCATTTCCCGTTACAACTCCAAACTGGGAGTTCAAACTTAACGTTCTTGCCTGGGAGCTTCTTATTTACACCAGAACATTTCGACCTCATGCTCCAGAATGTTCTGTTGTGCTCCGTCTAAAGGAATCGTCAAGAACCAGCTGCGGGCCAGTCTCACTGCCCACAATTTCCCTGGGGAAGACTGGGTCCTCATGGTTGGCACTGTGCTCACAGTCAGGTGTGGAGTCTAGGATGCTTTTGTCTTTCGGACAGCGTTTGCAGGGGAGTGGTTGGGGTGGCGGTGGTGCAGACTCTCACACCCAAAGCAGTCACAGCTACATGCCTCTGTGGAACAGGAACGGGTTCCTCAGTTCAGGCGTCAGCCAGACTTGGGTGTTCTGGAGAGGTTTCAGTTGAAGAACTGGAAATTACAACTTTCTGACCACAAACACTTTCAAATTACTTTGGCTACCATGATGTGCTTGCTCAGCTGTGCCTTGAGGGTTGAGCTCATTTGCAGCTCCACTCCATGGAGTAAGTAGCTCCTGGAGACGCCTGGCTTGCCACTAGGCTACCTCTGCACAACGTGGCTTCCTCTTGCAGAGCGAGCGGCAGCTTGAGAAAGAAGCCTGGCTCTTGCCAGCACTCTTCAGATCTTGGTTCTAGATGTTAAACCCTAGCATTCATTTAAGGAAACGCCTGCTGTGGGATTATTCCAGATATCGGATTAGAACCTGTCTCAAACACAATTTCTCCAGCTTGACCAGCTGGCAGGACATCGGCAGTGGGGGAGGGGTAGCAGAAATAGTTGATGAGTTACTTAGACCTGGATGCTAATCTACTCACTGAACGTAGAGATTGCAATTTAAGCTGGCTGATGTGTTACAGGTTTGCACTGAAGGCTTGGAACTTTGAATCTGTTCCCTTTTATACTTTGATTACGCATCATCCTGATTTGAAAAAGAATTAGGAATTGAATTCTAATTCAACTAAGAACTGAAAAAGGAGTCACACACTCCCACACCGGCAGGCTGTAGCCGGTTCTTTCTGTAATGATTGTTTAGCGGCCCTATGAGAAAATGCTGCCCAAGGCCCTCAAATCAACGGGGTTTTATTAAGCACTCCTAAAAATCACAGAAGAGTTGCTGATTGACAGTAAAGCTGAGAGTAGAGGTGAGTCCTCTTCCTGAAGAGAAAGAAACTGTTGCTGAGGGCACTGGGACACTCCTCCTCAAAAGAGGTCATGCCAACCAACATAGAGGGGGCAGCGCCTGAACTCCCCCAGAGTGATCAATATGGAACTCAATAGATCAGTTGGAGAAACTGAGGCAGAAGAGCTCACCTAGTGAAGAAAGTCTAGCAAAGATCTCCAAGGGATTGGACAGACTGGAAGACTGTCTCCTCCTGCCATATTAAGTCATCTGTTGACCCTGTCCCCCTCTCCCTGTGGAATCCTTTAGGCTTCAGAGCTTTGGAGTTGAATGGTGTAACCAACTGTCATTCGTGAGCAAAACACGGAACTTGGTACAGAGTTGGGCCAAAGATAAGTGAAGTCGCCTTTACTGCTGAGGACCTTAGTGGGAGTCAGGCAGAAGGAAACAGCAAGGCCGCCACCTTTTACACAGCAGCCTCCAAGCACCTAACACCGCTGAGGTAATCGGCTCGCGGACACAGCTGAAGGGCCTCGCTCTCATCAGCAGATGATGGAATCAAGGCTCTCAAGAGTGGGAGCCCTCATCTCAAGCCATGTAGCTAACGCTGTGACTGAACCAGGCTCCTAGCTTCGGCACTAAGGAACTAGCTCTATGCAGCTTTAGCCACTCTGACGTGCGGATAGTTTAACCTTGAGCTGTTGTATATATGAAGAATGCGGTGTTCCCATGGGTACAGGGAGAACTGAGAGTAAACATTGCCCGATTTGGGTTTGATTCTTACTAAACATGAGACCTGGGGCAGAGAACTTAATGAATCCCTCAGCTTCACTAACTGCTAAAAATAGACAGGGATGAAGGACAGAACACCGGGCACATCAGCTTCTAGCAAGTCGCATCGAGACAATTAGTCACTACCGCACTTCCTCTCCTGTCTGGCTGCTGCTTTTCAACAGAGAAATGGTTGGAGCTGACACACCAAAGAAACATAAGGCCAGAGCACATTTGTGAAACAGGAACTTGCGGGTGGGGCTGGTAGGAGTGGAGACCAGGTGGACACTATGCCTTGTGAAGAAGCAGCAGTCCAGCTCCACATGCAGGAGGCAGGGGCAGGGTGCCTCTTACAGCCATCTCTGTGCTGCAGAGGAATGGGGCAACATGATGTCTGTCACTTGGAAGTAAGAGAATTATGTGGGTGTCTATTGTAGAACACAATACAGAAGATTATATATATGTATATATATACATACACACACACACACACACACACACACACACACACACATATATATATATATATATATATATATATATATATATTATATGTACAACAGGCATAGAAGTGTAAAACAGTTGGGAGCATAAAAAAAGAAACAAAAACAAAAACATGTGATTCAGGGAAAGATCCACAGCCTAGTTTCATTCACATCAGTAAAGGATACCTGTACGCTCAAAAACTATGTTGCATGTTTTGTGGTGTTGTCCATGTATACTATGTATGTGTTTGTTTTGGTTTTCCTTTTTGTTATTTTGATAAAACATCCTGGCAAAAAGCAGCTTAGGGGGAAAGGGGGGCTTGTTCCAGCTTACAATTCCAGGCCGCTGCTCATCGTTGTAGGAAAGTCAAGACAGGAGTGTCAAACCGCTAGTCATGCCATACCCACTGCCAAGATCAGAGAGAAATCAATGCATACATGTTCACCTGCTTACACTCCAGTTTCTCCATTATCTGTGGATCTCCGTGTAGGGAATGGCACCACCCATAATGGACTGGGTCTTCCCACATCAGTTTACTTAAGACAGTCACCCAAAGACATGCCCATGGGTTAACTCACTATAGACAGTCCCCCACTGAGAATCTCCCCAGAGGTCCCAGGTTGAGCAAAGTTGACAGTTAAAGCTGACTATAACCATATCTACGTGAGCAGTGCCCCTGAAAGCTGTCCGTATCCGCACACCCAGAACCTATGAAAATTTCCTGGGAATTCAGGTGGTCCCAGGGCAAGGAAAAAGAGTCTTGTAAGACGAGGATGGTAAGAGAGAAAATACAGGAATGGTGCGAACAGGGACTGGACTGGTCACTTTGGGCCCTGGGAGGAAAGGGAGCCAGAAGCTAAAGAATGCAAGCAACTTCTGGAAACTAGAAGGGCAGTAGAAAGACTCCTCTGGAGCCTGCAGGAGGAGCGCAGCCTTTCCAGTAATTTACTGAATCCCAGTGAGCCCTTCTGGACGCCTCAATCAGGACGGTCAGGTAATGCAGTGCTGTGACCGACAGTCGCCATGTGTGTGGTTCTGGGTTAGAGCAGAAAGAGGAAGTGGATGCAACATCTGAGAAAGCAGGCTCCCCTGTCCCTCCCTGCAAGAACGCGGAAGTGAAGAGAGTGAAGAGCAGAGCGCTGGCTGCAGGCGAGCCTTCACGCCTAAGGTTGGCTCTGAGCCAGTGGTGGTGACAAAACAGGGAGGAAAAGGAAAAAAGGGCTTTGACTAGTGGCACATCTCCCTCTGGACACCAGGTGTCCAGCCAGGTACCTGGCGCTCAGAGCGGGCTGGGTGAAAACGCACAGGAGCACAAGGCTGTGAGTCAATAGCCCAGACAGACACACACAGGAAAAATGTGCTCGTGGAGGGGAGTGTGCGAAGTTTAAAGTCATATAAAGCAGAGGGCAGATGAACTCAACTTTCAGGATGGGCAGGGACTTGGTCAGAGGTGTGGTACTTGAGCCATCTTCCCTGCCATTTTGACTAAAAGGTACTCACAGACTGGGTCCAGAAGATTAACCAAAAGTGATCAAGCTTTTTATGAGGAAAATAGTCATGGTGCCCACTTCACAAAGTATCTTCTTGAAAATAAGACCCAACTCCTTCTAGACAGTGATGTTGCCCTGCTACACACCCCAGATAAAGTCTGAACAAACAAAACTATAAACTAGGGCCAGCAAGATGGTGCAGGAGAGAAAAGTGCTTGCCATGCAAGGTAAACCATGTGTCCCATCGCACACACACACACACCCCACACATACTAACAAACACATACATACGTGTATGCAAGCCTTCACACACACATATGCACACATCCACCTACACCCACACCCACACACGCCACACATACTAACAAACACATACATATGTGTATGCAAGCCTTCACACACACACATGCACACATCCACCTACACCCACACACACACACCTCACACATACTAACAAACACATACACATGTGTATGCAAGTCTTCACACACATATGCACACATCCACATAAACCCACACACACCCTACACATACTGACAAACACATACAAAATATTTTATTAGCATATATTAATTACATAGACTGATGGGTTTCATTGTTACCTTTTCAGAGTTGCATAGAATACACTTTGATAACTAGCCATGACGTCATGCTTCACTGTGAAAGACCGGACGTTTTATTCCTCGAGACTATGAGTGATACAAGCACACCCATTCTTGCTACACTTATTCAACATGGTACCAGGAAAAGGCAGAGTACATAGTGGGTCTTCTCAGAATTCTCGCTAGGAAACCTCCAGGTCCCCTCAAGACAGGTTAGGACCTCCGAGACATGGCACTGTGATGTCATCTTAGGTCCCACAGCTGGCTAAACAGCAGACTATTCACCTCAGGACTCTACCATTGGTCTTGCTCACAGGCTTTAATATTTTTAATAGAGTATTTCCCCTTAGCATTGATTATTGGACTCAAACCTTCACAGCAGCCCTTTGTTCTTTTGAAGCTAAAGAGCTCCCCAAGTTACCATCAATCCATTCTAAGCTAAGAGGAAAAAAAAAAACCCAGTTGCAAGCTGTCCCTCACTACCTGCTATCAGAACAGAGCTTGCTTCTAACTCCCCAAATCACACACTGCTTTCTTCTTCATTGGTTCCTCACATCAGACCCTCTCCTTTCACCTCGGTGCCTTTGCTGGGCTCCTCCTGTAGCAGAATTAATTGCTCCCTGCTCTGAATCCCCACAGCACTTCATAGGTGCACCTCCCACCACGCCACGCTCGGCACTTTCTGTTAAAGCTCAGTGCTCAGTGCTCACTGGACCCTGCTAGACCCGGAGGGCTCGCTCAGCGGTTCACTTCTCTCCAAAATCAGGCATGGGCTCTGCTGTAGAGGAGCCCGATGGCAGGGCTTGGGGCGGCTCAGGTTGGAAGTAGGGATTACTGGCACATTGAGGGGGATCTGGGGACTTGGAGCCACAGTGGGAACAGTGGAGAGATAGTAACAATTCACACTACAGACCCTATGGAAGACATACAGCTAGCCAGTGGCAGCACCAGGCTTTCACACAGATCTCTTGCTTTTCATTTGTATAAACATGCACTTTCTGCTGATGCTCTGCCCTGTAGCTCTGGAGGGACCACACCCCCGGAAAGCAGTGCGGGGCTTAATTCATTCCTCTCCGTGGAAACCAAAGAGAAAGAAAAGAGCCTTGTTCCTGCTGTGCAGAGCCTAGGCACAAAACCGGGAAAATCACACCAGACTCTGAAGAGCCTCGGAAAACAGAATGCGAACCACAAAGCCCAGCCTATCACAAGTTCAACAAAGTTTTTGCACGTTGAACTCTGAACTTTGAGAAGTCGAGAATCTTTAGCGATTGCTTATTGCCCGCAGGATAGACGCATTTAGTCCTGTGCCTTCTGGGCATGCCCTTAGCTGCAATCTTCATTGAAGTTCCTGGGATGCCGCTTTCAAAACTGCTCGAATTCCTTCGCTCAAGTGTTCTCAGCACTTATGTTGATAGGGAATACTTCAAAGGGTACATCTTTACTTTATCAAATCTGATCTAATTTTGCAGATGGAATCAAAGAGGTTCATTTTTGAGTCTAGTCAAGTTCACCAACCAACCCGGAGAGGAAGCATCAATGCCTTGGCATCTGGATAATTAACCTAAGCAGACAGACTCTGAAGGCACTGGGGTCTTCAGCCATTCTGTCCCAGAGACCCCTGGGTGGAAGCTGGGGTGTCCCTTTGGATAGAGGGCACAGAGAAGAGAAGGATCGACTGTTGACACCATTGAACTCCAGGGTAGCTGGTCCTTCTCCCCAGCAGTGGAAGACAGGATGGGTGTCTCCAGGGAAGTGTTGTAAAGATGGACAATGTAATGGGCTTCTGGGTGCCTGCCGGTCTTTGGAGAGAGCGCTGCGTGGCGTAAGGGAGCCCCAGGTGTCGGCAGCCAAGGCCCCGAGTATTAACCTTTACCCAGAGCTGTGGGAACAATTATGCACCTCTTCTCCCAACCTAGCAGTTTTTATAAAGCCCAAAACTGGATGTCGGTGTTAATTCGCCTCTGATATTGCCGTTTGAAGCTGGATCCAGGCGTGGATTCAGTTCCCTAGCCAGACAGTAATTTCCAACTGAGCTATTATAATTGTTAACAGTAAAATGTCTGTCTGCATACAACACACTAGGCTCGGGAGGGGGAAAGCCATTGATTTTGGTGTTCTGAAAAGTCCTCTGTGGCTCAGAAAAAAAGAAGGTCCTAGCTGGGTTTGCTTTATCACAGACATCTGTGAAGAGCTAGGCACACAGGCACAGCCTTCTGCAAAAGGCTGGTAGTAGTATATGTGTGGGTGGGTGGGGGAGCTTCCCTCCTGTCTTCAGCTCTGGGTTCCCCTTTTTAAAAGCCCATCAGAAACTTCTCCTACAAGCTGCCTGCACCTCCCTGTGCTTTGGACACTTTCAGAAGGAGTTGTACACACTCACCAGCCTTGGGGGAGGTCGGAGCAAATAGTTCACGAAATGGCTCTGCGGCCGAGATCTCTGCTCATCAATTCTAGACATCAAGTGACAAAGATTTTTGTCCTTTCCTGGGAGAGAAAAATCTAGCCAGGCCTGTGTGGATGCAGACCTTCCCTCAATTGCTTTGTCTCATACCCCTTGGCTATAAGATGCCCCACCTGTCTTTCTTTGAGATGCTTCTCTGCCAAGTCCTATAGATGATGAGGGAATGAAGAAGGAATAGACAGAACCACAGAGAGAAGAGCTGGGCTCAGGTGGGCTGTATACCCTGCAGCACCCGGAAGCTCAGTGTGCTCAGTTCATATAGCTGAACAATGTGGCAGGGTCTCAATAGGCACAGTTTCTGTAGGGGAGCCTTCTCCAGGCCATAAATATGCTGGGAGAGATAGCGAGGGTGGAGATTTGCTGTACACACCAGAAGGAAGGCCTTACCACTTTCCTGCATCCAAGGCATTGGTGTCCTTGACATGGCTGTGCCTCAGTCAACAGCACACATCCACTGAGGACTTCACTTGGCCCTACACCTACCAGCAGACAAGGGCCCTCTGAGCAAAGCAGTGCTAAGCAGTAGATCGGCTTCTGTGGCTCGCATTGCTCTCAGCAATTCTGAACATGGCCTTGAGCATTCTAGAATGTTCTGTACTCCCTCTTCTGCTCCTTAAGATGGTTTTCTGGAAATGGGACAGCAACATAAGCCACACACACATCATATCATACGCTGGGGGTGAGGGTCGGGGAGGTGGTCAGGGCTCCCACTGTCCTGAAATCCCTAACAACTTTCTGTGTTATTTTTTTTTTTAAACAGTTGCTGAAACTCATTTTCAAAACACAGAGATAGTTCTGCCCTCGCTCCCCCTCCCCTGTACCCCCTCCCTCCCCCTTCCCTCCCACAGCCAGGATCCATGTTCCTCCCTCCCTAAAGCCTTCACAGATGCTATCCCCCATGTGGAATGCGCCTGCATGGCCTGTCACCATCACTGGCAGTGCCCTCTGCTTCATTCCTTCACCTCAGCTGATTGTCACTTCTCCCAGAAGTCGTCCTTAACTAGGCCAAGTCCCTTCCCACAGGTTCGTGGGTTCCATGTTCCTTCCCTGTGGCGCCACCTCAACATGTGGCACGTGGTTGTACACGAGTGGCCACTGTCTTTCTCCCTCTTTCTGGAATGCGAGAGCAAACGGGGCAGAAGCCATGGCTGATATTTTTTCCTTGCTCACCACTGTAGCCAGCATGTACTAGACTTAAAACATTCCATAAATTCTTGCTCAAATAATTACACAACATAAAAAGAGAACACAACAAACAGATCAGTGTTTCACAAGCAGGCTCTGCAACCGGCCTGTCCGGCTTTACTTCTCCTTCTGCCATAGGCTATGTGACGTCACATACATCTCTTAAGTTTTCTGTGCTTTGCTTTTTCAACCAGGTTAAAGGAGATAAAGTAGGCAACTCAGAACTGGGCTACTTGTGGGACATTCAAGACGTGCCTGAATGTCCTAGGTATCGGAAGGAAGGCTTGCTGTACATGTTCTCCTGCGTTTCTTTGAAAAAAAAAAAAAACCTGTATCAGGCAGGAATGGTTGTCCTTGGGGTGACACGGCTAACAAGTGTCCCAGCAGGCCAGGACTCCATTGTGTGACCCTGAACTATTTCCTTGGCTGTCTCATTCTGC
>OU015757.1:73360791-73375366 GCA_907169655.1 Acomys percivali | reverse complement strand
GTTAGTTAGTTAGTTAGTTAGTTAGTTAGTTAGTTAGTTAGTTAGTTTTTAATTAATGTCTAAGTTCTAACTTTGAGATGCTCAGACACTTACTGTGGAGTGCAGTTCAGGCAAAGCGACAATGAGAACAAGATGAAGAAGTGGGTGAGGAAAGGGAACTTGGGAGGGAAAGAGGAAGTAAAACAGGAGGAAGAAGAGGGGAAAGAGTGTTGATTTCCGGTAGAGGATTAACTTGAAACCTAGCGAGCCCTGCCCCTGACCACAACCATGAAGACCATTTTCATGAATTCTTCACAGGGTCCCCTCTCTGGCCACTATGAAGACAGCTTTAATGTCACCTGAGTGCCAGGCCCCACAAGGCTGGGCCTCTCGCTGCTGAGGAAAAGGAGACTGAAGCTCAGATGCAGTCTGCTCCCCGCCTCTGCAATCCCATCTGCCTCCCTGTACCTTGTACATCTGGTTCCGCTCCTTGGAAATCTCTTTCCTTTTCACTGCTTCCCTCTCCTTGGGGACCACTTTCTTGATTCCTGCCCAGAAGAGTGACCTGGGGCCAGCAGCATCTAGCTCGGAATGTCCCCACAGCCTCCTCCTAAGCCCAGACTTCCAGGTGGGGCTTCTGAAGTGATTACATCAGCCTGCTCATCAGAAACGTTCCAGGCCTCCCAGGAATCTCTCTGGGACAAGCACAAGGTTCTGGCTAATTTTAAATGTAATTAAAAGATTTTTCTTCCTCCCATTCTTGCAAGGCATGCTTCATTTCCACATCCCCCTTCCTTGGAACACATTTTCTATGAGGTCTTCTTTCCTTAAAAAAAAAAAAAAAAAAAAGATCCAGACCCCACCCCCAAATCAGAACACTTACAAAAGAAGTAAACCCTTTGCTTATTGAGGTTAGTTTATCAGAAGATAGCATTTTTATAATGCAGAAAGATTTTTAATAGGATGTAGAAAATGCCTTTCTCCCCACAACACTAATAATAAAGAAAAAAAAAGAATTAAAATCATTTTTCTCTAAATTGCTTTCTATAACCCGTTCAGCATTTTCAGGGACATAATTAAAACATCAAACAGTTTTCCTGCTGGCCATGCAAAAATGTGAAGACTTAAGCAGCCACTATTATTAGATATTAAAATGGACTTGAGTATTTATTTAAAAGATCCACTTAAGAAACCATTCATTTTGGGTTTGCTCTGCTTAATATAAAGACCCCGTAATGTGAAAATACCTGTTTCTAATAAAGACTGTAATTGGTAGCAGGAGAATTTTTTAAAAATATATAAAATATGTATTTTGTTCACTATTTTTCTAGCTTAATGTGACTAATTTTCCCCTTCAACTTTCTCCCTAAGGAGACATCTAGAAAGGAAAGCCATTACCAATACATGAAGCACAGTAGTTCGCTTCCGTTGGGTGTAATTGCTATCATGAAGGCAGGTTAGGAGCTGGGTAATTTTGGTTCAAATGAGTACATAGCCTGAAAAGGATAAATTAACCTTCGAAAGACTGAAATGAGATCCCAGTGACTGACTGTCCTTGCTGAAGTGCACAGAGTCCAGGGCAGGAGGGAACTGCCAGGCAGGGAGAAAGGGAGGCCGCTCGGGAGGAAGGGTAGGGTGGGATGGTGGAGCCTGTTTGCTGCTTTTGATTTTCTAGGGGTTTATAAACACAGTCTAAGGGGGCCTTCTTTTTCTTTTTTCTTTTCTTTTCTTTCTTTTCTTTTTTCCCCCCATTTCCATAAACATCGCTACAGGCTTCTCAGATGAAGAGAATCATGTCAACTTGCTGGGCACTGTTCTCTCCTGCACCTGACATGCAAACACCACAAGAACACACAGAACAGTCATGGAATGGATCTTTGGGCACCATGTGGAAATTGGTTGTGGCTCTTGGGGGCTTGCTGAGGAAAAGGAGACTTGTGAGCAAACCAGCATGATGGTGAGCACCAGATGTCCTCTGAATGGCAGAAACAAATTGAAAGAATAAATTCTTTTTAGCTGAAGCCATAACTGAAATCTTCTCAAGGCATCAGAATCACTTCACCTACAGAAACCGTGGCCCACAGAGTCTCAACCCAGCTACAGAAACCGTGGCCCACAAAGTCTCATCCCAGCTACAGAAACCGTGGCCCACAGAGTCTCACCAGCAACAGAAACCGTGGCCCACAGAAGAGTCTCACCACCCACAGAAACCATGGCCCACAGAGTCTCACCACCCACAGAAACCATGGCCCACAGAGTCTCACCAGCCACAAAAACCTTGGCCCACAGAGTCTCACCAGCCACAGAAACTGTGGCCCACAGAAGAGTCTCACCAGCTACAGAAACCGTGGCCCACACAGAGGAGTCTCACCCCTGCTACAGAAACCATGGCCCACAGTCTCCAGAAATTCTGGCACCAAAGGGAAGGTCAAGTTTGTGGAAGTAATTCACATCTCTAACTCACACCCTTAAGTTCAGGCCTTGCTCTGTGTGGGAGCACAAACATGTACTTGTTTGTGTGTACAGGTAAACACACATGTGCACACGCATATGCATACAGAAACAGAGGACAACCTCACAAGTTGTTTCCTCAGGCACCACCTACCCTGTTGTTTGAAGACAGCATCTCTCACTGGCCTGGAAGTCACCAGGTAGGCTAGGCTGGACGGCCATGAGCCCCAGGGGTCTGCTTATCTCTGCATCTCTAGAACTGGGACAGCCAGCATGTGCCACTGCTGGCTCAAAGGCTTGAGCTCCTGAAGCTCCATCTCACAGCCCCAAGGCTTTGCATTCTCTGTGGAATGGAAGAAGAACCAGTATGTAAATCCCTCCACCACCAGCCCTACCAGCTAAGCCCAGCAACTCTTAAGAAGAAACAGGGAATGCTGAAGTGGCAGGAAAGGAAGACGGAGTGACCCATCAGCATCCACCAGCTGGAAAGACTGGCTTAAGCATCTGAAACTTGAACTTGAAGCTGGTGGATCTATTGAAGAACGTTCACAGAGAGACCAGGGGGAGGTGGTGAGGGAAGAATGGTGCATTCCTTGGCAGAGACACCGTTGGTACCTTCAAAGTCAAGAACAGAGTTCCAAGAAGGAGTGAGAAGTCCCCTAAAGGAATAGTTCTCTCTGACTTCCTCCATTTCTCTGTCCTCTCAAAGACCATCCCAGTCCCCAGACATCACTTGCTGCTGCCGCCCAGTGTCCTCCTGGGAGGAACCAGTTCCTCCCGGGCTAGCTTGAGGCCAGCCCTCTGGCCTCCAAGTCAAAACCCATGGACCACAGGTGAGGGGCATACATGGGGATGCCACAGCTTCCCAATCAGAGCCCAGAGAGATGATAAACAGAAGGGGTAGCGCTTTGTGAAGCTGGCGACAAACACATATCTAAAGCAAGAGAATTTTGTTCTATTGTCCTCTGTTGAAGTCAAAACAGCTCCCAGAGTATCCCCCGAGAACAAGTTGCGCTCTCATCATGCGAGGTTCAAAGACACTGGGAGGCGATGGCACAGCTCAAAGTGTCAGTGTGTAATAATTCCTTCATGGTGCTGCTTTGTTTCTGGCTTGCCTTTACCTGAATTATCTGAAGACATTGTTTGAGGCTATAAAAAAAGCATGAATAATATTAGGCCTTGACATCAAAAATCATTTTGAAAAGACATTTCTGTAGTTGTTAGCTGCCAATATCCCATGCACAATTCTCAATTTCCAAAGCAACAGCGAAGTGCTACAGAGACCAGTTGAGAGCTAATTTTTTTTCCTATTTTTATTTTTGTTTTTGCATTTGGGTCTTGATTTTTGAAATTGGTGGAGAACTGTTTGATGTCACAAAACCAATCCAGGCCTGGAAGCCGCCAATTAAATGTCAGATACAAAGGAACTCTGTGCACATGAGTAACCACATGGCCACCCAACAGATTACTTGTTGCCTTGCAGGTTGTCTGTGTGTGCTCTGGTAGACCAGTAGTCCCGCACAGGGAGTTCTGCCAAGGACCTGGAGAGCCAAAGAACTTTCCTTAAAAAAAAAAAAAAAAAAGATACTTTTGGCCTGTTCTTTGAAATAACAAAGAAAGAGGAGGGTTGCCTCTTTATATTCAGTTTGACCTAGTAGGGACCAAGTTTGAAGGTCTAATAAGAAGTCTGGCTTTTTTGTTTTGTCCTGTAACCCAGTCCATGAGCAGTGCCAAACCCCTGTGCCAGTCAACAGACCGAAGCTTGCCTCAGGATGAGCGGTCCCTTTCAGACAAGGGCTCTGGACCGTGCTGTTTCTGAGACCTGCCACGTTAGTGATTTCCTGATCTGAGACAGAACATCTGGCTTGCCTATCCTCCAGCCAGGTCACAGGCTTGCGCAAAGCCACCTGCTGCTTCACCTCAGAGGCTTCCTGTTTCCCCCATTTCCCACTCAGTCTGGGCCGCTCAGTCCTCAGCAGCCATGTTCCCATCAAGCTCCTGCGGCAGCATCAACCTCCTGGCCCTTTCATTCCAACTGCCCGACCCCACTACCAATGCTCATTGACCTTGCACATCTTCCCTTATTGGAGTCTTGTTTTGACTCTTACAAAAGCCTTCTAAACCCTCTCCTAGTACCTTGTTTCTTCTCCTTCCTGCCATTATGCCCACAGCACTGTCAGCCACGTCACAGAAAACATTTCTCTAGCTTCTCCATTACCAGTTTGAACCGTACCAAGTGGCTCCTGTTAGCTCCTGATTCTGTGTTTGCCCCTCAGGCAGCCAGAGTCCTATGCAGCCTGTCCCCAGCCACCTTTTCATCCTCATTGTCCTCTGAATGCAGCCTCTGTCCAGCCAAACAGTGACCCCACTCTTCATGCACTGCCATGCTTTCTTCCTCCACACACTTGCTCGCATTGATGGTTCCTTCTGGAATACCCACTGCCACTCCTGTCTCAAGCATCATGCATAGCACAAGCCTTTCAGTTTCATAGATGTGTAACAACAGTCAATGAAAGTTGTTCTCTATAATGAGAAAATAGAAACAAATAGTCACAAACATTATTGGACAAGCATAAATAGGCTGGAATGAAAGTGTGGAAGGGACTATGGGAAAGACTTGATATGCCTATTAGCCCATATTTGGTATATCCACATGGTGACGTCTGAAACTTAAACAGATAAAGTACTGACCAAAATCAGTAAGGGAAGGGCCAGTCCAAACAAGTTGGGGGAGTTTCATTCTCAAGTTCGTATCTGAAATCACGTGTCTTAAGTGATGCTGCCATCACCAATTTCCAACTGGCTAATCTCATTGTCAATATTTTGGACTGAGGATCGCCTAGCTTGGTAAAGCATTTTCTGGGTGTGTCTCTAGGGATCCTTCCAGAATCAAGATGCTGCATCAAGAGAACTCTTGTCTACTTCCCCTTGGTGGGGAGACCTGGTGACACTCAGAGGAAGAGTAAGCAGGCTCCCAGAAAGAGACCTGATAGGCTGTGGTCTTATAGTGGGGGACAAAGTCCCCTTCTGTCACAGACCTAGGGGAGAGGAATAGGATGAAAGAGGAAAGGAGGGAGAATGGGAAGATGCAAGTGAAGGGACAACAAAAAGTTGTAATCTGAATAAATTACTTAAATAAATTTTTTAAGAAGAGCACTCTGGTCTAATGAATGGATAAACCCACTCCAAACTAATGAACGTATTCATAATCTGGCAGCATTGTTTGGAGATTGTAGAGACTTAGAGGTAGAGCCTGGTGGAGAAGGTAAGTGGTTGGTGTATTGTTACCTGCATCTTGAGTCCCCTCCGCTTCCTGGCCCCCGTCAGACAAGCAGTGTCTACCGCATGCTCCCTCTGTCTCTATACGCAGCCTTACCTAAGGGTCAGAGCAGGGTCCAGCTGTCTCCTGACACTGTGGCTCACGACTGATCTCTCTCAGTTTTTAAGCTACGTTAGCCACTTGTCAAGCGCTGAAGAACTATCTTGCACATGGTAACGTTAGAAACTGCATCTTTAGTGACTACCTAATGGTTTGAGAGCAGTCCTGATTGAATAGCCCTTGAAGGTAGTCATTAAGTATAAACCTGTTCCTGTGAAAAATGCATGCATGAATAGATGGACATACACATAGACAGAAGACTAAGAAGAAATATATCCTAAATGTTAATTATAATTTGTTTTGGGGCACCACTTTAATTTTTTTCTTTATACATTATAATATTTCCTATAGTGAATGTATATTGATTTTATAATTTTTACAATTCATACATATTATAAATAATGATAAATATGAAACACCAGACAAAAAGACACCTAACGTTGTTTAAAGGTCATCTCAAAGCTTATTCTTTCCTTAAAGCCTTTCTTGCTGATGTGCCTTACTTCTTTCCGTAGACCTCGATCAGTTGGATTCGACTCTGTCCTCACTGACTATCTGCCGTGGCGCACGGCCACCGCTGCTTCTCCCTCGGTCCTGGGTATTGAACCCAAGGCCTCACACACTTGCCAAGCACCCTAACACTGAGATGTACCCCAGACTTTTAGTTTTGAGAGAAGGTCTCCCAGCCTGGCCCTGGACTTGATCTACAGCCCAGGTAGGACCTGCAGTTGGAATCCTGCTGCCTTAGCTTCCGGAGTAGCTGGAATTCTGGGCAAGCTTCCACTTCCTATTTGTGCTATTGTGAATACCTTCTGTTCCCCCTCAGTACAGGGACATTGCTGAGCCTCCCTGGCTATTTTCTTTAGGTGTGTTTTCAGCTAAAAGGACAAGTCCCCAGATACTCTAAAGCATGCCTTTTAATCCTTTTCCATTTGCAAATACTTTTCACCTGAGAAATTTTTACATAACCCTAGGTATACACACACACACACACACACACACACACACACTAACTATACAAATCAAACATCTGTGATTAAAAAAAAACCATAAAGAAGCTGTTAGATGATTCTTTGTTACACATATAATCTTATCACTTATTAAAGATTAATGCTAATTTGCATACTAATGAGATAAGTATGCATGCTTATTTTTATAGAGAGAATTCAGTTCTTGATGAACATTTGATACTGCAGGACATAAAGCATATTCAACGCTTTTCACACTTGAATGATATTTTGGTTTTATAATTGTCAATGCTGTGAACACCCCTTTTCATAAATACAGCATACAAAATGGCAGAGGAATGCTTAAGGTCATTTCAGAAATTGTTGGAAAATCTGTCCTAATCTGAAGTCAAAATTCACTGAATTTTAAAAATAAAACTTAGCTCATAAATTTCAGGAGCAGCTAGGCAGTGGTGGTGCACACCTTTAATCCTAGCACTTGGGAGGCAGAGACAGGCAGATCTCTGAGTTCGAGGCCAGCCTGGTATACAAAGTGAGTCCAGAACAACCAGGACTACACAGAGAAACCCTGTCTCAAAAACAAACAAACAAACAAACAAAACAAAAAATAATAATAAATAATAAAATAAATTCCAGGAGCAATTTTTAAAAATTCTCAGGCAGCGCCCACTGGTGTGTGTGGAGTGATAGCATAGGTGTTGCCCAGTGAGGATGCCGTGAGTCAGAACTCAGGCGGCTGTGAAGGCACACAGTGCCTCTCCGTGCCGCTCAGGTGAGGACGGTCAGAGATCTTGGAATCACTGCTCATTTGGTTCAGAATTAATTTTTAGTTGTGCATTTAGAAACCTTTTACCATCACCAAATTTTTCACAGCCACCCCTTTCCCCATTCAGCTTGGCAGCCTCACACAGATGCCATGACACAGCTTAGAAAACCGTGGTCTTAGTGCTGGAGAAATGGCTCTGTGCTTAAGATCGTCTTCCAGAGCCCTGTGTCCCTGTCTCACAGTCACCTGTAGCTCAAGCTCCAGGGGACTCGACAGCTTCCTCTGGACTCTGAAGGTCCTATACTCACATGAGCATACCCCCCTCTACACCCCAAACATACAGAAATGAAAACAAAACCTAAGAAAATAAGCCAAGGTCTTCGCACCTGTGTCAGCTGTGCTGGGTGTCTTGGTGTTTACTTCCTTATTTGTCCTTTTAACAACGCCACATAAGAGAGGGCCTCAAACCACTTTTACTCATTTATTTAAGACACAACAGAGGACACAAGTCTGACTTAACCTCTAGCTGCCCTTGTAAGCCAGTTCAAGAGACACTTGGCAGTATTGACCCCGAGCTACAAAGACAGTGTTCAAGGTTTCCTGAGGATGTCTGTCCCGGGAGAGAGGGTATCCCCAGTCTTCAAAGCCCAAGTAATAGGTAAAAAGCCTTTACACAACCCCTCCCCATAAGGACCTGGCCTAGTATAGGTGCTACGGATTGAGAGCACGTGGCAAGTGACCCACAACTGAACTCTGCTCTCTTCTGACAGTTGTCCAAACTTGGAGCCCAACCCACGAGCTTGGAATAAAAAAGCCCAACATACCACGTCTCCCCACCCCCCTTTGGCTTCGCAAAGCCTTGCCAATAGGGGTACACCAGCAGCCTTCATTGTTTCTATGTCAGAGAGATGCGGTTCTCCCAGGTTTGGAGGAGGACCTGACAGGAACCACCCAGCTGGGTAGTCGCTCAAACAAATGGCTTGGTGGCTGGAAGTCTGGCTCCTCCAGCGCTGATTTGGAGACTTTCATGAACTGTGTCTTCAACTGGGCCTTTGGTGCTCCCAGCCTACCTCTCTGAAGAAACAATACACAAATGGTCAACCTCTATGTGTTCCCGCCTCTCATAGTTAACACTTTGTGCCAACTTGACGCTAGCATTACCTAGGAGACACGCCTCTCCACATGTCTGTGGGGAGTCTTTAGCTTGAGTTAGTTAAGGCAGGAAGACTCACCCTAAAACATGGGTGACATCATTCCATGAGTAAAGGTCTGAGACTAGGTAAAAAGGCAAGAGCCCCAGATACCAGGCTCGGGATCTCTCCGCTTCCTCGCTAGGGCCATGATGTGACCAGCTACTTCAAGCTCCTGCTGCAATAATTTCCTGTCATGAAGGACTAAACCCTCAAATTGTGAGAGAAAACAACCCCTTCTAAGCCACTTTTCTGCAGTAATCCTGGAGGTAATGGCCCATCGTAGGCACTGGGAGATGACCCTGTCGGACCATCTTGGAGCACCAGTGGTCCTCCCTGCTTGTATGGTCCAGTGACAACCACTTTTGTGTTCATTTCTGATGAGTCTAGTGTTTTCTTTCCCTCCATGCTGGCTGGCGGCCATTCTGGAAAAAGCACTCCAAGATGAGCAGTTTTATTGTCTTTCTTAGTGTCCCCACCTCCCTGGCCAGTGGGCTCGGTGCGGCAGTTATTGACCAAGAACTTAGTGCTTTGGACCATTTGGTCTCAGCTTACAAAAGATGGTTTGTGATTTTCACAAATTTCCCTAAGCCTTCCAAGGCTGTGCTGGGGTTTGGGGGGGGGGGGAGATAGAGCGCATCAGGTGCTCGAGCCAGCGTGATTTTTGTAATTTCATAAAGACATTTGACATCAGAAGCTTCGAGGGTTCCCAACGTCTGGGTCTCTGTGGCCCGACCCAGCATGAGGCGAGTTGCCAAGAGAAGAGACGTGTTTGCTCTGCAGCCCTCTGCAGATAATTAGCAGCACTAAGGTGCAAACAAATTCCTGCCTACCGCTCATCTATGTGGCTCTCACGGAGGTCTGGGAGCCTGGGAGTTTCCTTCCTCATCCAAGGCACGTGGAGGTGACTGGGGAGAGGCTGTGGAAGATGAAAACAGTCTCACAAAGCAACGCCCCAACACACTCTGTGAACTGCTTCTGATTTGCAAATGAAACTTCTCCTACAGACAATGCAGGTAGCAGTGAAGCCCCAATTGAAGACACAGTTCATGAAAGTCTCCAAGGCAGAGCTGGGGGAGCCAGACTTCCAGCCACTGAAGGCGGCAGCGCTGGAGATAATGAAGCGCATACACCAAGAAATCGCAAAAGCCATCTCTATCAGACAGATGTGCAGGTCAAAAGGAACCAGACAGGAGAGGAAATTCAGGCTCCTCAGGATAATTGCAGCACAATTAATACCGGATGAGTCACTGCCCTGGCGGAAGTGGGCTCCTGCTGCTCCCGCTAAGGAGAGCGCCTCAGACTAGTTCCTTCCTCTGGCCACAGCAATTCCCCTTCCTTGCCATCTGTGGACCCTGAAGAAGTGTCCTCAGGGAACAAGTCAATAAGATGACCACCACACACACACACACACACACACACACACATGCACACACATGCACACACATGCACATTCACACTTACACACACATTAACACTCACACATACGCTCACAATACTCTCCTACACAGTCACAGTCACACACACACACACACAATACTCACACATTCTCACACACAGTCACTCATACACATGTACACACACTCCCTTCTCTCTCACATATACTCACACTCCTGCACACACACAATACTCACATTCTCACCCACACACTCTCACGCACATATACACACACTCATACACATACACATGTGTACACACTCACACATACTCATGCCAGAATCCACAGACAGCAGCACAGAGAGGGCACTGTCTAGAAACCTGGTGATAAATTTTGAAGACTTCCACTCTAGTTCTTAGGCCACTGGGCCTTTGCCAGCAATGCTCAGGAACAGTCAAGTGTCAAGAGTAGGCAAGACGGAAAAGAGAAAGTCACCTGGAAATAGTGTATTAGGCACCTGGGTGCTGAATGCTGGGTGCTGGGTGCTGGATTCCAGGTGCCAGATACCAGATTCTGGGCATGCTCTTCTCCCAGAATCCTCTGGGCTGAAGATGTCTAGTCTCATATCCAGAGGTAGAAACTGGGTTTCAGAGATGTAAAGAAAAGAAGCCAGAGGCAAACACAAAGTAGCAGAGCTAGAAGTTGAAGGGTGCATGAGAGGAGCAGGAACAGGAGCAAACCTATAAGCCCCCCACTCTTCTCCATGGCCCTTGACCCCTTTCTGCTTCGATTTCTGATAAGGCAGAGCTCAACAAACCATACAAAAATCCAATGAGCATTTTCAAACCTGCACTGGAGTCACACGTGGGCCTGAGCAGAGTCCTAGCTCTCCTGGCCAAACAGCACCAGACCAAACCAGGGGAAGAAAGCAGGTGCTCAGACTCTGGGACACATCTGCCACAGGGACACATGTGACAGGTTCACACTTGTGGGGGGTGGGGGGAGGCTGGACCAGCAGGCAACTCTGAAGAGAGAAATAGCCACAAATTATACTCTGGAAATGACATAGATATTTTAATCTTTGCTGGGGTAAAGCTCACTGGCAGATCACTTGCCTACCATTTTCAAGGTCCTGGGTTCCATCTCCAGAGAGAGAGTGAGAGAGAGAGAGAGAGAGAGAGAGAGAGAGAGAGAGAGAGAGAGAGAGAGAGAGAGAGAGAGAGAGAGAGACCGACAGACAGACAGACAGACAGACAGAGGCAGAGACAGAGACAAAACAGACAGACAGACAGAGACAGAAAGGAATATTTACTTGTCTGCACTGGTTGCAGTGGGTGTCCTTCCTCCTCACCCAGCAGTGTCTTTGGATATAGGATGGGCCAGAACAGGCCAGACAAGTAGCCCAGTAATAATTCTTCTCACGTCAGTGGCTCCATGAGAAAACAAGTTCATTGACCATGTAAGCTGCAGTCAGTGGTAGATGGGATCTAGGTCACAAAAGTCGATTGTCCACTGGGCACAGTGGTGCAGGCTTGTCACCCCAGTACGATTGTCCACTGGGCACAGTGGTGCAGGCATGTCACCCCAGCACGATTGTCCACTGGGCACAGTGGTGCAGGCTTGTCACCCCAGCACGATTGTCTGCTGGGCACAGTGGTGCAGGCATGTCACCCCAGCACGATTGTCCACTGGGCACAATGGTGCAGGCTTGTCAACCCAGTACGATTGCCCACTGGGCACAGTGGTGCAGGCTTGTCACCCCAGCACGATTGTCCGCTGGGCACAGTGGTGCAGGCTTGTCACCCTAGCACTTGGGAGGCAGAAGCTAGAGAATCACAAGGTCAGCTTGGCCTGCACAGTAAGTTGTAGACCAGCACAAGCTGGAGAGTGAGACCTTGTTTGAAAAAAAGTCTAAGGAAGGGGTGGGTGAGATGGCTCTGGGGATAAAGGGTCCTGTAGGAAAAGCATGATGGTGAGAGAGAGAGAGAGAGAGAGAGAGAGAGAGAGAGAGAGAGACAGACAGACAGACAGACAGAGAGACAGAGGCAGAGACAGAGACAGAGACAGAGAGGGAGGGAAAGAAAGAGACAGAAAGAAGGAGACAGAGAAACAGAGAGCACATAATAATAATTTTTAAAACTTTTACCAAAACTGGAAAAACAGACCACTGTTAATTTTTCAGATTTCCACTTAGTGTCCATGGTAGACAGCATTTTACACTATAGCAACTGACAAGCACTGAAAATCAAAGCTTGTTTTTTCCCTCTTGCAGAGATCTAGGTTATTGGTAGCAGGGGATAGAAGAGCTTTTCAAACCAGCTTAATAAGAATGGAAACTTAGCTGTTGCTATAGCAAGGAAGTCCAAGGGCAGAGGAACACGTGGAGACGGCTTCCTTAGAAAGCGTAGAAGACAGTTAAGTATGCGCGTCTCCGTCTTGCCTCTCTGCCTACCTCTGTCTTAGTCTGAACCTACAGATGGAGATTACCCCTACAAAGGAGATGGTAACTGCTTTGGTTTGAATATTTTTTCATCCCTACCAAAATTCGTGCTGAAGTTTGGTCCCAGTGCAGCCGTGTTGGGAGGGGAGATGTGAGAGATGGGCAACTCATGGGGCTAAGTCCTCATAAACACACAGATGCCTTTCTGTGGGAACCGACTCTTCCAGAACAGGAGCCGGTGGTTGCAAAGCAAGCCCAGCCCTTGGTTTTGTTTCTCTCCATACTTCTGCAGAAAGTCCTTTCCAGAAACCAGCCAGGTCCTAGCACCATGCTCTTGTGCCTCCGAGACTCCATAGCTATAGACCAAAGCAAATCTTTCCTCTAGGAAGTGCCCAACCGCAAGTGCTCTGTTGGAGCAACAGCAAATAGAGGACAAGGGCCTGACCCACACATTCACTCTACCTATATGACCTAAGGGAAAGAGTATGCCCCTGATCCATCCTCAGAGACTGAAGAGAAGATGCTGACTCATGAGAACCCCAGTCCCATCCTGAAATTACCAAGAAAAGGGAAGAGAAGCAACCTGCCTAGCCAGCAAGGACCCTCCATGCTCAATGTTAGGGTTTCGGGTTTTTTCTTTTTTGCTCTTTTTGTTTTTTGTTTTCCAACCTCCAGGCAAACTGGATATGTAGCTGAGTGGTAAAGTATCTGCCTCATACACACAAGGTCCTGAGTTCGACCACTGACGTAAGAGGATAAGACCTGGAAGTAGAGACTAGCAGTTGGCCAGCTCCTCTGCTCTAGGAGCCAGTGGGCAGTGAAATGGAAGGCTTTTCTCAGCCTGCGAGTGCAGGAGAGAAGGGCACAGGAGTCATTGGAAAGTGGGTGATGAGGGAAGTCCACTTAAAAGGACTTGATGGTTAGCAAAACAGGCACGAGAAAATGACAGATGACCCCAGGCGACACCAGGTGCCACCCAGTGAGAACTGGGAGTGCTGCCTGAGTGGGATAAAACAGGCGACCTCAGGTTGTGAGTGCCCGAAAAATACAGTTTGACATTAATTTTGCATCCATCTATTTGACCTTAGATTCCTCACTTATCAAAAAAAAAAAAAAAAAAAAAAAAAAGATCATATTAAGAACTTTTCTGTAGGGTTGTTGGATTTGCTGTGACATAATAATCCTGGTCTCTGATGCCCCTTTGTGAGGGGATGAGGCCTCCTGGGTAGGAATATAGTGCCTCCTTGAGGCTTCTTCCCCTTCCCTCAGCCCTTCCTTTGGGTTATCCAAATATACACTTAGCACTTCTCTTCCTTTCATCTGAGTGTGCTAGGCAATAGTCAAGGGTATATGACAACCATTTTGTCTCCCAAATGAACCTTGTGTAAACATGTTTCTCCAGCGTTCTTCTCAGAGCAGGAGGAGTTGGCTGAAGAGAAGTCGGCAAAATGTTTTCCCTTGTGGTGATTTCCTGAAAAAATGTGTGTAACATTCTGACAGGCTAAAAAAAATCTTCCATGTCATTCTCTTCAGAAAAGACATTGAAGGGGTAGACTCCAGTTCCCAAAATCTTTAGCAGATTGCATAGTATCAACGAGTGAATGTTACCATTTGTGATATTACCTCGATGACAGGAGTGGGGGCAGAAATGAAAGTCAAAAAAAGAAAAAAAAAAAAACATCAGAACAGACAGATAGGAAGAGCTTTGTCATTCAAAGAATAATAAATGTTTGCAATGGCCTACTGGGCAAGGCTGTTGAGGTAAAGACAGTGGGTTTGCTCAAGTAGCAATTAGATGCTGTCCTGGGGGGAACACGGTATTACAAGAGAGAAGCATGAGAGGTAAATTCCATGCTCCCAACACTGCCTATGTTCCTCTTGCACTCTTAAAGGTCTGAAATCCTGGTGGAATGAGTGAGCGCAGAAATTAGGCCCAGCGGTGTGCCCTGGGAAACCAGGCCGAGAGAAATAATGGCTCTCAGGCAGGACCACGGGGTGTGGCGCTCAACTGTAACATTTGCTTC
>OU015757.1:73337959-73360391 GCA_907169655.1 Acomys percivali | reverse complement strand
TAGGTTGAAAATAAGTATGAATAAACAAGGAACAACTTTGCTGTCTAGAAAACAGAGAGATGTTCAAGTAGAATACAGTACAAATCAACAGTTTCCAAACTTGGCCCCCAAAGCAGGTTGTGATTGTTACTGACAGACTTCCAGTAGGATGGAGGAGGTGGAGCAGCAGGGATAAATGATTTCTATAGGTGAAAGTATAGAGAGTTTAGTCTCCATGAGGTTACTTTTTTTTAAAAAGTAACTTTAAACCCATCATGTAATATTTCATAAATTCACTGATAGGGCAAAAAGAAATTTACATTTTTTACACAGAAAAAAATATATACACAGAAGAACAAGAAGAAAATGGAACCTTGGAGGCATACTAAGAGAAAAAGTAATGTATTCAAATTTCTAAGAGAAAAAAAAACTCACCTACAATATCATATCCACTCAACTTGTATTCGAATGTAAAATAAATATTTTATGTATAATAATTTAAATGAATAATGAGATAGAAGAGGATTTTGTCTGGTATTCATTAATGTTACCAAACTGAAACTCTCTGAAAGGCCTCAGCAAAAGCAAGGTGATTCAAGGAAGGAGCACATTTTTTGATGTAATAGTATTTGGGAAAATATTACCTTCTGTCAATATCAGAACGTAAGGAGATGGAAAGGGCATGAAAATGAAAGCAAGTGTGAGTGTGTATGTGTGTGTGTGCATTTGTGTGCGTATGTGTGTGTGCTTTCTTCACTAACAGAAGCATAAAATGAAAGGTATGTATGATTTAAAAATAAGTGTATGAGAAGGGAACTGGAAGGCTGGCTCAGCCTTTAAGGGCTCTTGGGAGTTTGGGGAGCTTGTTTTGTTTTGTTTTTTGTTTTTCAGATGCCTGGTGCTTGTTTCTTGGCACCCGCATCGGGTATTCACAATTGCCTGTAACTCACCATAGTCCACTTTCAGCATTAGGTGGGTTTGTAGCTCATTGGTGATAGAGCAGAAGGCACTAAGGCCCTGTCTTCCCCAACTAGTAGCCGGTGCCTTCTTGCCCAGGAGCACTCAGCTCATCCTAGGCTTGGAAAGATTGGGGCAGTCTGTTATAGGAATGAGCCCACGCATAAGAAATGGAGGGACAGCCCCAAGACACGCATTGCATAAGGCTCTGTGTCTGAAGCATGTGAGCAGCAGGCAATAGCAGACACCAGGAAGACTGCATTTCCTGAAGAACTCAGCCAGTGAAGAAGGCAGGGTGGAATCAGAAGGACAAAACCAGGAAATAAGCACAGCATCTACCTTTGCCTCTTATCCAGGCTGATGCCCAGCTTCTGCAGAACCTCAAATCAACCTGTCTCGTTTTCTACTTTGATTCTCCAGTACTCTACTTTGAAACGAGGATTGCTGTTTCTGACACGGGGCTCTGAAGCCCTCTTCTGGATTCCTCAGGTAGTCATACACATGTGCACATACATACATAGAAAGAAACACACATACATACATAATAAAAATATCTAAGAAAAAGATGCATGGAAAATGTCTCTGATAATGGCTTTGAGAGTTTATAGTCGCCCCCTACTTCCTCTCTGCCCCCTCTAAATAATTAAATACAATATTTTCTAAATAAATTTTAGTCAGGCGTTGTGGCACACACGTTTAGTCCCTGGACTCAGGATGTAGAATCAGGCAGATCTGTATGGTTTCAAGGCTATATTGTTCTACGTAGAGTTCCAGACTAACCAGGACTACACAATAAGACCCTATCTCAGAAAAACAGAATTCTGAAAATAATCAATAAATCCATAATAAAGTCAGAAAACAGCAACAAAGAAACAAAAAACAGATGAGATAACTGAAGACAAATAGACAAATGGTAAAAATAAAATCCAATAATATGATGAACTGTAATAAATGTAAATGGACTAAAAACTCTAAATACCTAAAATCAAAGTAAAATTTACCTATATGCTATCAGTAAAAAATTTGTTTCAAACATAAAATCCAAATAATTGGTTAAAAAAATTCATGCAAATAATAAGCATAAGAAGACAAGTTACTATTTTGTCATACAATAGACATCAGTGTTAATGTTTTGAATAATGTTTAATATTTCTCAATGCTAAAAGTATGAATTTATCAGGAAGACATAACAATTGTAAATGTATTTTTAATAACAATGCTTCAAAGTATGTAAATTGAATAGATTCCCAGAGAGAAGCAGTTTAATTTACAATCATGATTCATATTTAGTACCATGGTCCCTGTGCCACTTCATCTATCATACAATAAAATTGCTGTATACAAAATGCAAACAGCACTGCCAATCACATTGATCTAACTGACTTTCAAGAGTGCTGCGCCCAGCAGCAATGAAAGGTACATATTGCCAAGGGTACAAGACAAACTCACCAACATGGAATGCATGCTGCAGCCAAAACAGGACAAACTCACCAACATCATGCTGCAGTCAAAACAGGCGTCAGCACAATTAAATAATTAAAACCATACACAATGTGTTATCTGGCAACAATTTCAAATTAAAAAAAACAGTATATACAGGGAAAACTGCAAAATATTAGGAAGTTAAGTAACTTGTCTCTAAAATCTCGGTGAAACTGGGCATGGTGACAAGCATCAAGGTTCCCAGCACCTGGAAGGCAGAAGCAGGAGGAACATGGATTTCAGCCCATCTTAAACTACATAGCAAAAATCTGCCTAAGAAAGAAAGAAAGAAGAAAGAAAGGAAGATGAAATAAAGAAAGAGAGAGAGGAGGTGAAGGAAGGGGGGAGGAGAGTGGCAGACGGAAGATACACAATAACAATAAGCATCTGTACATGGTGATTTCACCAGGTCCTGTCACAGACCCCTGAGACACGGGCACTTACTCTTTGGCTAATGAGATGACTTCAGCAAATGGAGCCCCAACCAGCATCCGTAGAGCAGAAATGGACGGGCAAGATCAAAGGAATGAAACTCAACTAATAACATCTTACAAAAGAAACACATTAGATTTTTTTCTTTGTAATTCATTCTTAAATATGAATGGAAATTAATGAATTAATTTTGGTTCAATAAAATTTTAACCACTGTAGAAAGAAGGAAATGAAGTGTGTGGAGAGGTTGGAACCAGATTAGAAAATAAGAAATATATAGAGCCAGGGAGATGGCACAGTAGGTAAAAATGTTCACTACTTGAGCCTGTGACCTAAGTTTGATTCTGGGAACGCCTAGTGGAGTGAGAGAACTGACTCCCAAAAGTTATCCTCTGACCTCCACACATGCACTATGGCATGCTCGTGCTCGCATGTGTGCGCACAGACAGACATACACACACACACACACACACACAGAGTAATAATAATAATAATAATAATAATAATAATAATAATAATAATAATAATAATAATAATAATAAATAGTAAAAAAAGAAAATATGATCATTGGAGCTAAGACATTAACAGAATATATTTATGAGAAATGATATAATGGAGTTAAATGGAAAGAAAAAAAGTCTCTTTTCAACATTAGGCTGTAAGGAATTACTGAAGAGCAAAAGGAAGAAAACTGAAGAAAAAATATGGCAAAATTTCCTCAATTTCAAGTATACAATATTCAAGCTATAGTGGTACAATGAACGGGGGAAATCACATAACGTCAAATGAGTGTAGTGTTTCAGAATATGAAGAATAAGAAAAGGATACTTAAGACAATCTTGGAAAAAGAAAAGATTGCTTATCTAGGAAGCAGCATCTAATCCACACCATATTTGTCACCAGATCACTGGATACCAGGAGACGGTGGAGAAATGCCTTTTATTATCGTCATATAATTTTATACCCAGCAAAGATAACATGGAAAGATACATAGTAGAGTTAAGACTTTCTCAGATGTACAAGTACTTAGAATTCTCCCTTCTCTTGCACTCTTTCTTTGCAAGTTACTTGAAGTCGTGCTATAAAAAGGAAAGTTAATAATAAGAAAAAGAAAAATAGCTGGGCACGGTGGTGCACGCCTTTAACCCCAGCACTCAGGAGGCAGAGGCAGGTGGATCACTGTGAGTTCAAGGCCAGCCTGGTCTACAAAGTGAGTCCAGGATAGCCAAGACTACACAGAGAAACCCTGTCTCGGGGAAGAAAAAGAAAAGAAAAGAAAATAGGGGATCCAGAAAAGACTGGAATCAGAAGATAATAGGTAGAAATACAAAATAGCCGTTATCCTTTTATCATAAGAGCAATAGATTTTTGTTTAGGTCAGTTTGGGGACTTTTGGAAGGGTAAGTGTGAGAAAATTGGGAAAGGAAGAATTTAGAGGATATCAAGAATGTAACTTTTCAAAAACAACTTTAAAAATGAATGTTGTTAGAAATGCTTTAATACCAACAAAAGTCTAACATGAAGCGAGGTATCTTTTTATAAAGATACTAGTAAAATTATAAAACTATTAATATATTATTAGTCTTACCCAACAATCTGCTAAAAATTGAAAGTGGATTTTATCTATGCTCATGAGACTGAAATGAAATGGGCACTGGTAAGTCATTAGTATATTTTCTTGAAAAGTTATTTGGCAATAATAGCAAGAAAAATTCAACTCACGTATTTTTTGGTTCATACAGATGTTTCTGGAAGCCTCAGATAAGACAAGCTTGTATGCATGCCAGGAGTGTCCACTGTATCACGCTTTATAGTATTACAAGTAAAAGTGCTCTTGCTGTGCCGAAAGGCCTGGAAGAGCGTAACAACCAAGAGCAAACTCTTAAACAATGAAAACATTTAGCAGAAAAAAATAAACATAATTTATGAACACTCGGCAGTCACACACAGCCCATGTGTACATGGATGTGGGGCCAAGAGGTTGGCACCGTCTTCCTCAATTCCTCTCCATTTCTTATGGAAGGCTGTACCACACTGCGCCTAAATCCAGAGGCTTCTGGTAGAAGTGCTGGCTGGCAAGCTTCAGCCTCTCCCGTCTCTGTCTCCTCAGCCTTAGGCTTTTTCTTGTTGTTGTTGTTGGTGGTGGTGGTGGGGTATGTGTGTGTGTGTGTGTGGGCGTGTGTGTGTGTGAGTTCTGGATCATCAAGCTGAGGCTCTACTTAACCAACTGAGCTGTTAGTTACTCTCTGCCCCCCAGCCCCAGGAGACATGCTTTTCAAAGGAGAATAGAGATGTTGCTGCTGGATTGAAATTTATGAGTGTATTTTGTGTGAAATTGGACCAGTGGGTAGAAGATATGGAAATAAAATTTTAAGTTCACCAAAAAAAAAAAAAAAAAAATTAAAATTGTTTGTTTCTTTAGACGAATTTAAATACCCATGCTATTGCCTAACAACTTGCTACAGCTTTGTAATTTAAAGTAATATCTAGTTATTAAGAGGAGAGACATTCTTTTTATGTATATTTCATTTAGTATAATTTATTCACATTACATCCCAATTGTTATCCCCTCCCTCTTATCTTCCCATTCCTACCCTTCCTCCCTCTTCTGCCTGTTCCTCTCCCCTAGGCCTCTGATGGGGAGGCTGCCCCAACTGTCTGGCCACAGTCCATCAGGTCTCATCAGGACAACCTGCATCCCTTTCCTCTGTGTGCCCCCTAGGCCATCTTGCCAAGGGACCGTGACCAAATCATGGGCACCAGAGTGCATGTCAGAGGTTCAGCAGCAGTGCCCCTCCCTCTGTCGCGGAGAATCGGCAGTCCATGGGTTACATCTCACTAGAGGCTCTTTTTTCTCTGCATGTATTGTCCTTGGCTGGTGCATCAGTTTGTGTGGTCCCCTTGTGTCCAGGCCTTGATGGTCTCCGAATGGATCTCCTGCTCCCTTCTGGACCTTCCACCACGCCACGGCTCTTCTCTGCAACTCTCAGTGCTCCACCCAGTCCACCCAGAGTTCAGCTTCGAGTCCCAGTATCTGTCCCGATCACCCACTGGGTGGAGTCTCTCAAAGGACATCTATGTTGGGCTAATATCCACTTATAAGTGAGTATATACCATGTGTGTCATTCTGGGGCTGGGTTACCTTACTTATTTTTATTTTTACTTTTATTGCAAGGGGGCATTTGGCACGGACTTGTAAATAAACGTGATCAAGGTGCATGATGTGACATTTCCAGAGAATCAATAAAAATGTTTTGTTGAAAGGAAAAAAAAAACCCACCAGTGGCGTATATCCAGTGCTTCTTTGTGAATAATGTAAATATCCATTAAATGTTTCTACAATAATACAACTTTATGCATTCAGAGAGTAGGTCATGAGGACCTGCCTCTTAGAGTACTGTGTGCTCAGTACTGAGAAGGACTCAGCACTGAGAAGCCAGGTACCTACCCTTAAAACTATCGGAGCGCTGGGAGTGTTCATTCATGCCTGCAACCCCAGCATGCAGAAAGAGTATCTCAAGTTGGGGGCTAGCCTGGGCTACAGACTCTGTTGCAGAAAAACAGAACAGGATGCTTGGAGGTTAAATGCTCGTTACAATAGATGACCTCACTGGACCTCTGGGTCTTCACTAGAATTCTTCCATTATTCTCTTTTTTGCATCTTTTAGGGATGGAGAAAGTAACATATAGGGATTACTACTTGAAAGTTCATTTGTGTGGTTGAGGATTTAGCTCAGTGATGGAGTGCTTGCCTAGCAAGTACAAGCTCCAGAAAAACAAAGTTCACTTGAGATAGATTGTTCCGAAGCAGAACCCCTCAACAGCAGATGACTCCACTGGGGATATAGCTAGATCTATAAAGTGCCTGCTAGGACATCCTGATGTCCGGAGCTTGACCCCAGAACCCACATTTTAAAAGCCAGGAATGGTGACAGTGCACTTAAAACCCAGCACTGGGGTGGCAAAGACAGGCAGATCACTGGGGCACACTGGTCAGCCACCCTAGCTACTTGAGTTCCAGACCAGTGAGAGGCCTGTCCCCCAAAACTAAATGAATGGCTTCTGAGGAACAAACACCCAAGTTGACTTCTTGATTTTTCATGCAGACACACATATGTGCACAGGAACCCAAATACACATGCATGTATGTGTACCCAAATGGACATGCCTGTGTACCTGCATGCACGCATACACGCACGGTTGCGCACACACACAAACATATGAGGGATAGCAATCTCCAAGAACATACACATTTTCAAAGGAAACTACAGACAGAGGTCCTTAGGTTGAGCTTTTAAATCACGTAATTCTTTCATGGTCTCTTTGGTGGCTTGGATGATGACACTCCTTCCAAATTCAAGTAGAAATTGAACCCCAATGCACCAGTTCCAACAGGTGTGGCCTTTGGAAGACAATGAATGGTGAGGGTTCCATCCTCAAGAGGGGGGTTAAACGTTATTATCAAAAGACATGAGGGCAGATGTCATGCTTCCTGCACACAGCCTTCCTTTCACCCAGTGTGCACCCTGAGAGGCAGGGGGCAGCCCTCAACAGAACCTGAGCATCCTGGTGCCTTGGCCTTGGGCTCCTTAGACTGTAAGCAATGAGAGAATGTATTTCTATTCCTCGTAAAGTATGTTGGTTGTAGTATTGTGGCGTAGCAGAACAAAGAGACCGAAGCAGGCTCTAATACAGGAAAAGTAGGTCTGGCTCTTATGTCCTCAACAACCTCAAGAACATTCTTCACTTCTCTGTTTTCCCACAACAGGCTCTAGAAGTCAGCCTCCCGGTCCTCCTCCAGCCTCTGATGAGACTCCTCCACTCAGCACGCCCAGGCTGCCTCCGTCATGCTGTGCATTTCAAAGCCTCCATCTCAAGGTCAAGATGTTCTCATCCACCCAGACAAGATGTTACGGTACTTCCCAAGTCCCCTTCTAAAACCTTCCTCCTTTCAGCCTGTCCTCACTCTAGGTAAGAAATAGCTGGTCCAGTAAACACACACTTGGTTTGATTAACCAATGTCCCCACCATGTCATAAGACTGATCAGGGTATTGTACCATGAGCAGGGGGCTGGCCATGCCAAAGAAATTGGGAAGGAAGGGTCTCAGAGCTCTAGACAAAAATTATATGTATTAAGAAGGGTTATTGAGGCAGGCATGGTGGCGCATGCCTTTAATCCCAGCACTGAGGAGGCAGAAGCAGGCAGATCTCTGAGTTTTAGGCCAGCCTGGTTTACAGACTGAGTTCCAGGACAGCCAAGGTTACAAAGAGAAATGCTGTCTTGAAAAACACAAAACAAAAAGAAACAAAAAAGCAAAAAGAAAGAAAGGTTAGAAGAGTTATTGGCCCACATCAAGAATCCTTGGCTATGCCTTTAATCGCAGGGAGGCAGAGGCAGGCAGATCTTTGTGATTTCAAAGCCATCTTGGTCTACAAAAGCGAGCCCAGGGACAGGCAAGGCTGCACAGGAAAATCCTGTCTTAGAAAACAAAAACAAATAAACAACAAAAAAAAATGCATGGTTTTCAGGTTAAACCCAGTCTCCAGCCCATGGTATTCTTTAAGCACAGATTAGCCTCCCTCACTGCTCACAACAGTGAGCTGATGGGACAGGAACAGGAGGATGTGGTGTCTGGTAAACTGCCCAGTCACTGAGCTGCAGAAGGAGAATTCAGATGCAGAGGGGTGCGGTCAGTCCGGAAGCCCAGGCTCTTGGTCGTGTTTCCTCAGTTGTTGGTCCACCGTGCCCTTCCAATGGCAACTGCTTCTCCTCATGCAGACCTCCCCGACCTTGACGCTGCGTGGGTGATTCCAGGTGAAGGTGGTTAACCTGCCAGTCCCCCTCACCACACTTCTCTGGTTCCCTGCGTTCTGCTAAGGGCAGGTCGTCAGCCTGATGACATCTCTCTCAGAGCTCTTGCTCTTTTGAATATGTGTTATAAACAGGGGCTTCGGGGTCAGGCAGGCCTGAGTTCAGAGCTCAGATTTGCCTCCTCAAAGCCTGAGCTGTGTCCCTAAGCACCCTGAGCCCCACTTCCTTGTCCAGAACAAATGGTTAATATCTTGCCTCCTGCGCTCAGCATGCAAAGGCAGGAAGAGCTCTGTGAGTCTGAGGTGAGTCTGGTCTACCTAACAAGCCTCAGGACAGCCACGGCTACATAAGAACTCTGCCTCAAAAAAAAATTTAATTGAACTGAATTTTAAACATCTGCTTTCCAGAGCTGGTTGTGTGTTATAAAAGACTGCACCTGGCACCATAGGCCCTAACAATAAGCATGGAAATTGTCATAGATGGTAAAAAGGTCATGTGAGCACTCTTGCTGCTGAGGACAGTGGCCACTGCTGAATGCTCCTGCTTGCTCACTTCACAGTGTCTGCTCAAGACCCCATTGGACACCCAGGCTGCCCTGCTCACCACACAGTCTAATATGGCCATCCCCCACCATTGTCAGTCTTTCTGGTTCCCTGGCATCTTGCATGTCACCAGCTTTGAAGATCAGTCTTAGTGACTCGCAGGGACTCTGTGAAGCACAAGGGGTCGTCTCTTTGTGACATAGTCTCCAGGGACTGTCACCTTGTGGTTACCTTCTCGAATCCTTTAACCGTGTAGTACAAATACAGTGCCAATCCCTGAAAGATCAGGGAAACAGGGCCTCCTCAGCACACAGGTGTCTTCTCAACAGCACAGACACTGCCTCCCCAAGCCAGCCACCACCCAGGTCAGGTTCACTGGCAGTCACGCTCTGCCAAGGAACATGAAGCTCAACTCACTGGACACTGATGAGAAATGCTTGATATCAGAGCAGATGCTGTTGGCTTGCCCTATTGGCATCAGTGGTACCCACAGCCTCTAAAAGGCTCTTGGGGCAGAGGTAACATGGTAGGAGGCCCTGTGTGGAAGGTGCCAATGGCACGTTGGGGGACTTCCAGAAGACACTCCCTAGGCAGAGGCTGAGTCTCTCCAAAGAAGCACACTGTAAAGACAGAGATGTGGGGCAGCACAGAGAATGCCTATAGTGGGACAAACAGCCAGTTCCTATCCCAGCTCTGCAGCTCCAAGCAGGTCCCGCCAGCTTTGAGATTCTCTGTCCTCACCTGTGAAGAGTGTTCACAGGTTCAGTCAACTCTCAGTAAAGTGAGAGTGATCAAGGAAAACACTCAGTGTCAACCCCCAGCCTCCACAGGCATATGCACACAGGCATGCATATGTATAGCCATTCAAACATGTGTGCACAGGATGGCATACATGCGTACCACACACATATAACAATAAGTTTTGTAAAGCCTACTGTAAAGTGCTACATAGATTGGATGTGGGAGAATTGCAGTAGCCTGAGGTAGCCATGCACATCCTCAGGTGTCAGCATCAGGCACAGTGGACAACAGCAAGATGTCTATGCCGTGAGGATTGGAGGACCAGGACAAGAGGAGGCTTTGAACAGAAGAAGGGACCTCACCCTCACCCTCCCACTTTCCAAACAGAAAGCTCCTGAACACAAAGTTAGCATTTTCTATATCATTTGTCCTTTTCCCTTATTCCTTCCCTCTATTCCTTTTTCCTCCATTCTTCCCTTTCCTCGTTTTTCTTCCTTCCTTCTGTCCTTCTCTCCTTTCTCTTCTCTTCTTCCCTCTCCCTTCCTCCCTCCTTCCTCTTTCCTTTCCTCTCTCCCTCCCTTCCCCTCTTCCCTGCATCCCCCTCTTCTTCTCATCTCTGCTCCATGGCTGTAGACGCTGCTACCTTCCTCCCGACTCTACCCACTTTCTCTCTGTCATCTTTGGGTCTCTGTCCCTTCTGTGCCCTCCTCTGGCCCACCCTTGCCTTACCTGCTCATTTTGGGCATATCAATTTAGCTCGCTCTTCCTCTGGGCTGAGAGAGAGTGGTCCGTGTTAGCCTCTCCTGGTGCTCAATATCCGCCATTGACTGTTTCTCATTTTCTGTGAGGGCAGAGACCACCTCTTAACACCTGTCATACCTTGGAATAGGGGACACAGGAAACGTGCATGGCTTGAACAAAGACGCAGCGATCTCTTAGGGACATGGGGCTAAAGGTCAAGGTCTCATGTCTCTATCGATGAGCCCAGGTTCTTTCTTTTACTCATGTACCTACTTGTGCAACAAACCTGAGACCCTCCAGAGGCCTAGGCCCCCTGCCAAGTGCTGGCATGCAGTGGGGAGAAAAGCAAGGTCTCAATTCTACAGGACAGGACAAAAGGTGACATTGATAAGTGACAGAGATGAGCATGGGAGCTGTAGGGCCATTAGAGACAAGCATGATCACCTTAGGTCAGGCAGAGGAGGGAAGGCCTCTCTGGGGACAAAACAAAGAAGGGAAGTGACAACCACTGGAAGAGCTGGCTAAGTGAAGTGTCCCTGATAAGGATGACACTCTAGGAAAGGGGCAGCTGGTGCCAGAGTCGTAAAATGGTGGTGAGATCGGAGCAGGAAAAAAAGATCAGTGTGAAGTAATACACTGAGCCAAGAGCAGCTTGTTTTAGACGAGACAGGAGAATAGGCCAGTTTCTGTAGTTGGATGGGCCATAATAGAGAGGCTCTGTTTGGGTCCATTGGAGCATGTGATGGTTAGTTGTCAGCCGGACAGAATCTGGAAAGTCCTCAGAGGAAAGCCGTCTGACACACCCATGAAGGTCTGTCTTGAATAAGGTTAGCCTCCGAGAATGTCTGTGAGGGATTTTCTTGCTTGTATTAATTGATGTTGGAAATCCGTCTTAATCGTGGAGGAAAGCGTTCCCCAGGGAGGAGATCTTAGACTGCACGCAATGGAGAAGGCCAACTGTGCATTAATAAGCATGCCCGCGTTTCCCTCTGCTTCTTGACTGCTGCTTCAGTGTGGTCAGCTCCCTCAAGCTCTTGCTTCACTGACTCCCCCATTATGACTGGGTGTCACCCGGAACTCTCCCTTAAGTTGTTTTGGCCAATGTGTTTTGTCATAGCAACAGGAGAAGCAACTAAGACAAGGTCATAGACTGGGAGGGATGGCATGATAGTCACATGTTTAAAAGATTAGCTTATATACCATGCAGAGTAGAATGGAACAAAGGTTGAAAGACTAGATAACAAACTAGTCTGACAGTCCAAGCAGAAGGTGATATTGGCTTAAGCTAGGGTAGAGGTGGGTAGACCATGTTTGGGGGAATAATTGCTTGGAACTGTTAATGTTTCAGGGAGTAGGAATGATAGGTGATACTCTGAATTAGAAATGGAGAGGTGTGATGAAGAAGAGAAAATGAAGAAACTGGGCAGCCTGAAATGCCCTTTATCATAATAGGGAAGTGAGAGCAGAGGAAAAATCCTAAGGCAGGTGGTCATAATTTATGCTAGTTGCTAGATGCCCATCAGGTCTGTAAAGGATGTCCCGCCAGAGCTGGTCACACAAGATTGAAATTCTATGGGACTCAATGGCAGAACCCACAGATTTGGGAGCATTTGTTTTAGGTAATATTAACATTATAGAGCTAAGTCAGTTTACCCAGAGAGAGAATTTATAGATAGAATATTCTGGACTGAATGCTATGTCTCCCCTCCCACTCACTCTCTGCCTCTAAATTCATATGCTGAAGGCCTGTTCTTCAATGTGAGGATTTGTAGAGGCTGAGTGGATTGTGATCCTAAGGGTAGAGCCTCAAGAACAGGATGCACACACTCCTGAAAGCCACAAGAGCCTGCTTCTCCTGTACCCCTGGCGTGTGATGACGTAAGAACACTGGCAGCTGTAAACCAAGACTCCACCCTCATCACACATGAAATATCTCAGGCTTCTGGGCATGGACTTAGCCATCTTTTAAGACTTCCAACCTATAGTAATTTGTTACAGCACCCTAAACAAAGACGGTGCTGTTTCACTTTATGATTCTAGATGGGGTTAGCTGGAGAGGCGGAGCCTAAGTTCCAGAGGCTGAACAAGGGAGAGTCAGGTTATTTTCCTTTTATAATGTTGCTTCCCTCATACCTGTCTCCAGATTTCCCCAAGTCCACTCCGCACCCAGCTGAATTGCAAAGCTCCCTTCCTGGCTCCTGGACCAGATGCCCTTTAGTGGCACCACACCCACCCAGCTAGCCAACAGCAGAGAGCAGTCCCTTTGGTCTTCTCAGAATCCTGGCACCAAATGCCAGACCAACCCTTGCCAGAGTCTTGCCCTGCTGAGTTCTTACCTCTTCCTGGAACAAATGAGGAGGTCACAGATGGCAATCTCTTGTTGACCGCTCTCCCTGTGCCAATGTGACTTCAGGCTCAGCCTCTCCTTACCCACGCATGGCGAAGACTCTTCAAGTCTGGCCATACTTAGGTATGGCTCACAGAGATCAACCCTTCTTCTTTGTAGGCTTTCCTGCCACAGAGCAGTGGTGGCCCATAACAAGGAGCCCAGTGATCCACAGAGGGCGACAGCCCATGGGCAGGGTGTACCTGATGGTCTCAAGAAGTAAAAGGCAACCCAGAGGAGTGGAGGGGTCAGCAATGGTCTTGGACCCAGGATTGTGTCCACATCATGCTATGCTATGTCTGTTGTAACAAGCCATCCACAGAGCTAAGCTTGCCCAGAGGCATGATCTGGGGCCTATCTCCTTGACTTTGAGCTCACGTCTACTTTCTTTGTATTTGTGTGGTGGGGTGCATATTGATGTGGGTACCAGAGGTTACTCTCAGGTGCCATTCCTCAGAAGCCATCTACCTTGTTTTTGAGACAGGATCTCTCAATGGTTTTTCTGGAACCCATCACTTAGGCTAGGCTGGCCAGTCACAGAGAGCTGCAGGGCCCATCTATCCCTACCTCTCTAGCACTGGGCTTACAAACCAGCACCTCAGGACCTCACACTTGCTTGGTGTGACAGACTAAGCTGCCCCTGAACCCTGCTGCCTGCTTTCTTTAGGTCTGCTGCCTGACCCCTTGGAGCCTGCCACTCACTCTCTCCAGGCCTCTCCCTTGCATGATTCAGGCGCATGGCTCAGTGCCTGGACCTACCTGCTGACTGCTTTGGGTCCACCGCACCCTTCTGTGGCTTTGCACTCTGGAGTATTTAAACTGGGCGTGTCATATCTTTGGGTCTGCTGCCAGATTACCCCAAGCCCCGGGAGCTTGGGCTCCTGCTGAACGTCAAACTACCTAGAACATGAACCCTGGGGAAGAGAGACTGACTGCTCCTAAGTTAGGTCTCCAACAGTGGCCATGGCAATTAAACTAGGGACTCCTGATCTGTAAGGAACATCTATGTAGCTTGTTTCCCTCCGGGAGACCTCCAAGGCCACATCCCCCAAAGATAGCCCCAGCTACACGTGTGACTCTTTTCCACTTTCCTTTTGATAACCCATGGGGAACCAATAGGGAACCATGAGAGAGGCTCCTCTGCTTCTGGGCAGCAGCTCGGAGCTGGCAGGCCAGGCAGGAAGCCCCGGGGCAGGATGGGAACCAGCCAAGAAAAACCCCCAGGCCTCAGGCTACACAAGAGGGCTCATGGCCATGGACTGCTCACCAAAGCCTGGCCTCAGAGAGCTCTGGGACTGGCCTGGCCTGTTGCCAGCAGCCACTGCTCAGTCCCTTTGCAGAGCCAAGGAGACAAAACAGAGCCTGATTTAAAACAGAGACACAAAGTGGTCTCTTCTCAGAGATCTGCCACAACTGGGACCAAGGCAGACTGATGATGACACACAGGGACGGGGCCTCAGGAGGCAAAATGCACAATATTCATCACGCACAAGAGACTCGGGCTGAGACAGAATAATAAATAAAGGCGCTCGTGTTTAGCAAACCCTCTTTGGAAGCCAGGCACCATGCTAAGTGCCCTGCACACACTGTGTCAGCTCGCTTGTATCAGAATGCCACAAAGACACAATAGAGAACCAAAGTTCACACACCCGTGAGAACGGCTACAAGGTTAAAAGCAGATGCCAAATGCTAATGAAGACCCAGAGCCACCAATGCTGGGCAGTACGGCAGGATGGTGCAGCCACCATGAAGAGCAAGGGTTGTTTCTATTGGGAGGAGGGTGTTGTAATTGAATTACAGCATTTCTCCATTTCTTCCCTCCAAGTCCTCCTATCAACCTCTTCCCAGCCCCCTTCAAATCTGTGGCCTTTTAAAAATCAATTGTTAAAAAGAAAAAAAAGCCAGGCGGTGGTGGCACATGTCTGTAGTCCCAACACTTGGGAGGCAGAGGCAGGAGGATCTCTGTGAGTTCAAGGCCAGCCTGGTCTATAGAGTGAGTTCCAGGACAGCTAGAGCTGTTACACAGAGAAAGCCTATCTCAAAACACACACACACAAAAAAAAAACAAAAACAAAAACAGGACACTTTCTTACATAGCTGAGCATACTCAGAGCATACAACTGAGACAGAACTCCCAGGTATTTCACACAGCTCATGAGTGTACTCCAACCAGAAACAACCCAATGTCCCTCTACTGATCAACACATAAGCAAGTCGATTCTTTAAATACCCCCAGAATATTACTTTGCAATAAAGAGGAATACATTGCTGACACCTGAAAAATATGGATAAATCTCCAATTCATTGTGTTCAGTGGGAAATTTTTATAATCAAAAGACCACACGTGAGGACTGTCACAGAAAGTCCTCACAACAGGGGAATATAGGGGGAGATGCCAGGCTGGTGGTTGCCTGGGGCTAGGTATCTGAGGCGAGCTCGGGGGCTGGAGCAATGGGTTTGAAAGGATTCTGCATGTAGTTTGATTGCAGGAGTGACCCCAGACTGTATACATGTGTCAATTATAGAAGCAAACCCAGAAAGTATAAAGATTACTGTATACAAATTAAGCCTTCGTTATTTTCAAATCAGGGACGGGGGGGGGGGGGGGGGGGGGGAGGCAGGGTAGCCCAGTGATTCAAAGAGGCAACCAGTCAGGAAGTGGCAGAGGCAAGCCCAGCTGCTGAGCTACTGAGTTAGCTAGCCTCACTCTGGAAACCACCTGGCCCCACGCCTCACCTGCCAAGAGACGGGGCCTTGGGGACACTGGGGGAGATGGTAAATTGTGGAGTGGCTCTTTTTTTTAATTAACTGAAAGATCATTTTCTTTTGTCCTCCCTTGCTCAAGTATCTGTAGGTTGTCTGAAAATATTGTCATGTCTTCCTTCAGGTTCTGATGTGTTTGGTACTGTTAGGGTCAAGTTAGTTCTTCCCTGTGTGAGTGGAGATGGGACCTAGTCACATTCCATCTGACACCTACAGTATGTAGTCTGATCTTTCCCAAGCCTGGTTTCCTTACCCATGAGAAGGGGGCCATTACATCCATCTCTGTATTAGGTGAGGAACTCAAATGAGAATTATTGGGGCTGGCATGATGGCTCAGTGGGTAGAGAGGCTCAATGCCAAGCTTGGCGACATGAACGTAATCTCAGGGACCTGAGTGGTAGGAGAAAACTGACTCCTGAAAATTTCCTCTGGCCTCCACATGTATGTCATGTCATGTAAACCTAAGTGCCGGCACGTGTGCGTGTGTGTGCGCACACACACACAGACACACACACACAGACACACACACACACACACACATTTTTTTAATGAATCCCACAGCTTTAAACTTTCTGATCTAACTTCCTTCTCTAATCTTGGGATTGGAGCTCAAGCTCACAGTATTAGCAGCAAATGGCAACAACTTCAAGTGTTCACAGTGAGCTATGTGACTAAGAGAAAGTTCACCGTGCTGTGGAGCCTGACGGGTGGAAGAACCACCTGACCTGGCAGATTGGGGTAAAACATCTGGAAGTTTGCCACGGTCCTACAACTCAAGGTCTGGGTGTAGGGATGCAAGCCAGAGGGGCTGGTTGCTGAACCTGGGGTCTTTGACTTACTAGTCCCCTCCCCAGCCATCTGCAGAGATTGTGCCCTGTCCACTGTCCCCAGACAAGGGTGAGGTTGGCCAGCGATGGGTCCAGGGGCACCTGGAAAGGGCTGAGTGGAGGGAGAGGAGAATCCACTCTTGCAGGAGGGAGCGAGTCTCAAAGCTCTCTCTCCTCCGGCTGCAGGCTTCATCCTGCCTCATTGTCCCTCATTATCAGAGCTAACTATGTTCAGGCGAAGGGCGAACATGATCCTAAATTTATGTCTCTGTGTGCGACCACGACAATGTGTGTTTTGTGTTCCTTCTCCTGAAAAACTCCTCTTGTGACACGGCGACCCAGCTTGGACTTGGTCTTTCATGTGCGCTACCCACTCCGACTGGCACCCGCTGGCAGATTTTTCTTAAAGTCTGAAATGAGGGGCTAACCTTCTCTTCTCGGCTTTTTTTCTTCTCTGCTACCTATAATCTTGATGTGACTCACACAAGAGCAACTCAGTAGGAGACCCACTCAAGAAGGCTTTGACGGGTACAATGGGCAAGCACCTCTCAGAGGCCAGCCCGCCGCGGCGGGGGGGGGGGGGGGGAGAAGGAGAATGGATTAAAGTTTAAAGATGTCATGTATGTTAACCGATCAGTATTGGTTTTATGTATTTTGTCAAAGAGGCAGCAGCAGCGAGGCTAGGCCCATAAGGGCGAGGGGGGGCGGCTGAGAGGAGAGAGAGGCAACCCCCACACACTTGGCCAAAAGGCCTCGCTAGCGATAACAAGCCCAAGGAACTGGCGCGTTTGAAGAACACTCATAACAATCACAAAGAAGAAAGAGCTGAGAGGAGATTGTTGTGGGATTGTTGTATATGTCAGCTTTGTCCTCCCCACAATGGTGCAGGCCCAGGAGCCAGGCGGTCATGGGGCAGCACAGTGCTCCTTCAGAAAGCAGCCGCTGCCCATTCAGCCTGGATGCCTTTCTTCCCGGATAATGCCCCAACCCACTCCCAGAGTGAGCGGAAGCCCAGGGGAGGCACTGGCGAGGCGCTGAGACAGGAGACTGAAAGCAGCTGGCTCCCTGCCGGCCATGTCTTACAGCCGGCCTCAGCAGAGTGCCCGGGAGCCAGAGCGGTCACCAGCCTGGACCCTGCTCCTTGTGGTGCAGGCTACCCACAATGCCCTGCTCTTCTGACAAGATGTCAAAGAATAGATACACACAGACACACAGACACACACACACAGACACACAGACACACTCCCCTAAAGAAAGTGGAATTCCCCACTCTGGCTTCTAGGGACTCCTGAGTACTTTTCCTTTCATAGGAAACTCCCTTTGCAAAAGTTGCTAGAATGATCTCAGCCAGTGGGTATGCTGATGATGACCACAGCGGAGTGCTTACACCACAGAATATGACAAGCACCATACGTTGCCCAAACTCAGATGGGACAAACACGGGCTCCTTGGAAGATGCTGGAGATGGCCAAGAATGCACGAACAGGTCACTAAGTCTCCATTCACACACTGATGGCCATGGAGGTGGGAGAGGTGGGACGTTCAGGGTGGATGCTTTCAGAAGGCAGCAAAAGGATGGCTTCAGCAGGCTGGGAGATCCCCTGGCTCCTGTTGGAGGTAATAGCACAGCAGGTCCTGGTGGGCCTGACTTACGATTGATGCTTAAATTTTCAGTCGTCAGGGGATTCACAACCAAGCAATTCCTGGCTAAGAAACAAGAGCAAAAATCATCTCATTTTTGAAGGAGAACTTGAAAGAATTTGAATGAAAACTGGTAACACCTGTGAGAGAAGTCACTGGATGAGAACCTAGCTGGGCCTGTAAGGAGTCATCCAGGATGGCCTCACTGGCTATATTGAGTCGCGGCCATCCATCAGTCTCACCAGATGGAGCCGGAAGTTCTCAAGCTCTGGAGATTTGATCATGTTTAAATTGGGAATCTGATTTGCTTTTGATCTGCTCTGCAGGAGAGAACTGGTTGGTTCAGTAATAAATCATGTGGAACTTCTTGCACAACAAAAATATTCAGTCATCTCCACAAGCTAGTTTAAAAAAAAAAAAGTAATACAAGCTTATGGGCAAGCAGTTCCAGCAAAGGTTAAGAAGAGCCTTAACTCATCACTTCCTCCTTGTTCAAAGGCAGTGGTTCTCAACCTGAGGGTCGCGACCCCTTTGGGGGTCACCTACAGCTGTTGGGAAACACAGATATTTACGTTATGATTCATAACAGTGACAAAACGACAGTTATGAAGTAGCGACAAAAATAATTTTATGGTTGAGGGTCACCAGACCATGAGGAGCTGTGTCAAAGGGTCACAGCGTTAGAGGGTTGAGAGCCACTGCTCTAAGATCTTGGGGTTACATCTGCTCATTGTATTTATACACTGGGACTGGTACGTAATGACGTCCCCTTCCGCTCGTTTCCCAGCTTCATGCGCCATGCTGGCTGGTGATGCCACAGTGGAGCACTCCCACCACAGAATATGACAAGCACCACAGATCAGGGTCTTTTCTCCCAACGCCCTAGGTGTTAGGCGTTTCCCAGCTCAATGTCCAAAGATTGGTCTGGCCCAGACACTTGGTCACCAAAGTCAGTGTCAGGGCAAGTAGTCACCTTCTCTCTGACAGAAGTCACACAAAGAAGGGAAAAGATATGGAATGGGAAGTTGTTTTGAAGAAAAAACAATGTGAAAATATGAAGCACCAACAAGCTCCCAAGTGTCTTGGCCCCACACTCATGCGTGCACCCACCCTCACACCCAGCGTTTTGCACTTTTCTCTCTCTGAAGAAAAAAGTGTTGTATCAGAAGAAAAAAATCATTTCTGACTCCAGGACCATGTGACTCATGTGTATGTGTGTGTGTGTGTGTGTGTGTGTGTGTGTGTGTGTGTGTGTGTGTGTGTGTGGTGTGTACATGGGTAGAAGCCAAGGTGTACTTCAAGTATCTTCCCTTAGCACTGTTCACTTATTTGGGGGGAGAGCACCCATCATATAACCTGGAGGTCATCAGTTGGCTTGACTGGCTGACCAACAAGCCACAGGGGTGGTCCTGACTCCAGAACTCAGATTTCAGGCACCTGCTGCCATGCTCAGTCTTTATGTAGGGATGGGGATCCTAACTCGGGTCCTCATGTTTGAGTATCGTAATGACTGCGCCATTCACCTAGTTCCTCATCGTCTGCTTTTAATGAGAACAACTTCAGGTCAAATACTTGATTCTGAGGGCTGTTCTGGGTTCAGCAATAGGGTGAATAGCTAGGGTGGATAGCGGCTGGCTCCGAGAGTCCCATCCTTTTCTCTCTACTTGTGCTGCTGCTCAGCCTCTCCCTGGGGACCTCTGAAGAGGAAGCTAAAGTGATAAGCACTCCAGGGAGGGATCGACAGAGGTTAAGTCGCCTTTAAGGCCACATAGCTTGATCCTCAGGAGGGAAAGTCAGGGCTGGAAAGGGCTCTGCAAATTTCAAGTCAGGCGGCCATCTAAAACCACACCATGGAGACAGCTGCTAGCTCCCTCTTGGATGGCTGTCCTTGCCTGGGCCTCTTCTTGCTCCCTCTTGAGAGAGCATGAGGGAACAGATACAGGGATAGTACCAACATTTATAGACCAGGCCTTAAGTATTGACCTCTGGCCTGAGTAATTGGATCACATCTGAGCCTCCCAAGAAGAAGTGGTGTCTTGGTCCCATCTTCCAGTCTAGGAAGGCGGGGTTTAAAGAAATCCCTGAGGGCGACTCACGCTGCTCAGCTGGGACTCAAACCCATGCAGTCTTCTTCAGAGTTCAGCCTCTTAATGGTTTTCTCCACGGGTTCTCGGGAAGCTGGTGTCTCTGTCCTAGTGGTCCTAAAGCCTGCTGGCTCCCTCTTAAGCCTACTCAGTGGAAACAGGGAAAGAATAAATCAAATGGGCAGAGTTAAATATGAAGTGCCTAGCTGGTTTGGAGGTCACGGGTTATCACTCAAGGACAGAGGGACCAGCCGTATGCAGCTCAGCACAGAACATTTGCTTTCAGCCCCCAGTTCAAGCCCTGGAAAAAAAAAATCAAGAGGCCAAAGGGAGACACAGGTGTGTGTAAAGAGACTGACAGCTGCCTCTTCTGGTTGGTTTGGCATTCCTTGACTGTCTCAGCTTAAAGAACACCTGCTCCCTTCAAGGTTCTCGAATTTTCTTACACCCTTGACAAACTAGTTTAAATACCTTCTTTCCATGGTTTTGGATTGTAAGGGGAAAAGACTATATTCTGATATTGGAGGCATGTGGTAGGCTCTAGTTCTTGTTTTTATTTATGTTGGTCTTGAGACAGGGTCTTATGATATGTCCCCGCCCCCACCCCCAACCTTCACCTCCCTAGTGCTGGGATTACAAGAGAAAGTCACCACATTAAGCACAGGACAGGCATTGAGGTGCCAGGGACTCTGGGATTACAGGAGTATGTCACCATGCCCAGGACACAGCAGGCACTGGGAAGTGTCACTGGGGAGGTCCCACACACGTCAATACACCATCATTTCTCTCTTAAAGGTAGACATCCCCTCCACAAACCACATTCAAGTCCACCTCTCATTTACCCTTGATTGTTGTGAAGTCAGTACATGTAATGAGAGGACACTTTCCACAGGAAGCATTAACCCGGGACACATCTTGGATGAAGGCCACTTGCTAAGTACAGCGCAGCTCCAAGCGTGGGCCCAGGCCTCTGTTTACTTCAGCATTCAGCACAGCACCAACTTTGTAGCAGTGTGGTGATTTAGTAGCAGATGAAATCAATTGGACCCTGGAAAAGCGTCAACTGCTGAGATTAGAAGACAAGTGCCAAGGGAGAGAAATACTTGAGATTCCTACTAAGAAACAATGTTGGGTTTGACCTGAGTGACACCAGAGAAAGAAAGAATGCTAGACATTACACAATCCACTGAGACATAGGTGGAAGAGGGGCTGGAACCCAGTGGGGCAAATGTCAAAGGAGGCACTTACACATGAAAGTGGCAGAGGGTAGAGGGCGTGAGTAGGTACTGAGTTAGCACACAGGGCAGATGAAATTCCTGCAGCATAAGGAATAAAGAGAAACTGAGGCACTGAAGAAGAGGAAGAGTCCATTGTCTATCTGGTGCCTATCTGGAATGGGGGTGGTCTTTCTCAAGTGGGGATGGGGCTGGATAGCTCAGCATGCTGTTTGAGGAAACAGAGATAGATAGCTCAGTCAGTAAAGTATTCACCTTGCAAATGAGAGGACTTGAGTTGATTGATCCACAAAACATATTATTTTTTAAAAAAGAAACCAGCCATGATGGTGTGTGTTTTCAATCTCAGCCATAGGGAGGCATAAACCGGTGGGTCCCTGTGGCTTGGTGGACAACCAGCCTAGGCAATCAGTGAGCTCCAGGCCAGACAAAGGTGTGGTCCTGAAAGGGGGAAGTTGTCCTGTAGCCTAGACAAACACACACACACACACACACACACACACACACGTACGCACATGCACATATGCACACACACAAATGCACATATACACAGTGCAAGTGAGACAGAGACAGACAGAGACAGAGACAGAAAGAGAGAGAGACAGAGAGAGCACTGGAAACAACCTAAAGATAATGCTTGTAGGGTGTGTACAATAGAACTGTACACCATAACTCAGTGGAAGGAAGAAACACTACTTATCTAAACTACAACATGACAAACCTCAAAAATATGCTCAACTACCATGATCTAGTCCCTGAGGAAAGAGAAAGTTCTGTCTTGGAAAGACAGACAGACAGACAGACAGACA
>OU015757.1:73294542-73329154 GCA_907169655.1 Acomys percivali | reverse complement strand
TGCACAGCTGTGTGACTCACTTCTCCTCCATGCACAGCTGTGTGACTCACTTCTCCTCCATGCACAGCTGTGTGAATAGGATGCCAGTTTTCTAAAAAAAGCTGTGTATCAATGATTGCTAGATAAACCAGAACCCTACACTCGTCTCCTTCCCTCGGGCAGTGATCAGAGAAAACTCAGGGCATACTCACACTCACCATGCTCAAACGGTACCCACTCAGTTCTGTAAGTCTACTCTGGGTAAATTAAATCACACTTTCCACAATCGAGTTCTGTTTCACACTGTGGAAGGAGCAGGGCATGACTGAGTGACGGCTAAGCCAGCAGTATTCACTCTGTTATTGTGACACAGTGGGATATAGAAAAGAATCCCTAAGCCTTCCATGCAAATGAAACATAACGTACAGTGGGTGCAATCAAATGTTCACCAAGGATGGGGGGGAAGTCAAGTAAGACTGTTTTAAGCATCCCGTCCCCACCCACCACCTACACCATCTCAAGCCCTATCCTGGGAGGGCACTCCTCCAGAGGAAGTCCAATGTCTAAAAGAGACACTCCCCCCACCCCAAACCACAGAAGCAAGTGACCAGCCTTTCTCTGCACACACTAAGTTGCTTTTATTAATCCAGAACAGCATGCTACAGATACTGTACAGCATGGACATTTATTCATTACAAAAATGGCTTCCAAACCATTCAAAATGAACTTGGAATAAGCATAAAACAGAACAGTGACGTCACAACTGTTAGGAAACATTCAAAGTATTCACAAAAATGTTATAGTTAGCATTTTAATAAACCAGAGAAAACCGGAGACAGTTTTACAATCGCTTCATGTCAACTACGATGGCACTGAAGGAACAGGTCTCAGCTTTGTACAGCATTTTACAACATCAGCATGCCTAGATTTTCTTGTTTTTAAAATTCACTACCTACTTGTATGTAATATGCGTACATAAAAGCGGCAGCTGGGTTTTTTTTTATTTTTTTCATTTAAGAGTAATCTAATATACAGAATTTTTGGCCCTTAAGGGTTTAGACCTCTTCATTTAAAATGCTTTCTGGACAGTCTGCTACCAAACACATTTTGTTATAGGTGACATTAAAACTACATACAAATCTATCTATGTAACATCACAGCAAAACATGGCAAACAGAAAGTACAGCATCAAAAAGGAGGGAGAAAGCTAAAGTCACTGAGAATTTTGGCACATAAAAATTTTGCACACGGTCAGTCCATGTTCTAAGAGCACAGGGCAATTGACCAGAAGGTCAAGGGGGACACGGGGCAGTTCCCACGGCTGCTCAGACCCTCTCACTGATGTTCAAGTCCTGGTTTACATAATGGCTTTTAAAGCAACTTTTGTTAATGCTACTGATCCTTAATGCAACTATCAATGTCCATTTGGTGGCATCTGGGTTTATACAGAAACAAACAAACAAACAAACAAAAGTCAAAGAAGGAAACAAAAAAATATATACACATTATATATATAAACTTAAAAACCTTGTACAAATGAGTTGTTATATATAAGATGCTTATGCTAATGGGGGTGGGGGTGACTTTATACAGTTCCAAAAAAAAAAAAAAAAAAAAAGGAAAACATATTTAAAAAGGGACGGACGTACAGGTACAACAAGCAACCTCTAAAGCAATAAATACTACTGGTCCAACAGCGTTGATTCCATTCATTGTTGAGTAGCGTCCCCCTCCCCCCAAAAGAACAACACCATGGAACAAGGTATATTAACACATTTTTACCCTTTGTTTCTGTACATTTAAACAATAACAAGTAACATCACAATAAAAGTTGTTTCACACAGAAAAAAGAAAAAGAAAAAAGAAAAAAAGAAAGAAAGAAACGGCACTGCATTCACTGTGCCCTCGTGGTTTAAAAACCAAGGTGTAAAGTGATTGGTTCGCAAGCTCGTATTTAATACAAATAATACAGAACCAAGTCCTTCTGGAGGGTGCTTCAAAATTGCTTCTCTCTTTTTTTTCTTTTTGTTTTTAAATCAGTCTTTTAAAACTAAGCTATCCGAACTACATAACAGTTATGTATATATATATATATTTTAAACGCTACAAAGACTTTAAACAGCTGTTGATAAAAATTTTGGTAGAATCATGAGGTTTCTCTCATCTACATATTTAAAAGGAGAAATTGAAATAAGAATGGGTCAAATATTGACCAATGAACTCGATAAACATCAACTCATGTAGCCACAGTGGCACAAAATTAAGAGCACAAAACAAAAGCTTTCCAAGTAGGGGAAGGGCAAACCAAGAACCAGAAGGAAACACTTCAATCAGGCAGAGGATGGTGGACAAGGCGAAGCTATTCTAAAGACTTGGTCACCAGAGACAGAGGCTGGGGCTGGGTCCCAGCCAGCGAGTTGTGGGAATGCAAGGAAGATGTTGACGGCTGTGCCAGTGATGAGGAAGGGACCATGGGTGGCTGCAGAGCGGCAGGTGGCAGGTCCAGGGCCCCGTTGGGACAGAGGGCGGAGGCCTTGCTGTGGGCAGCTTCGGCCAGCAGAAGCGCAGGTGGCGGTGGCATTATGGACAAGTGGGCCAGAGGGTCAGGCTTCAGGGACAGCGAGAGAGGTTGTGTCTGCTCAGTCTGTGACTTGGCATCTTGGGGAGGGGAGCCTAGCAGATGCGGGGAGGGGGGAGGCGAGTCTAGTAAGCTTCCATCTGAAGAGGGTGGGCTGAGGCAGCTGCCTTCACCTTGTATGTAGCGAACGCACTTTTTTTTTCTCCTAGAAACAGGGGGAGAGAGTTATCTGTGAATAAAGGGCAAAGATGCCAAGGGAGACAGTTATCTAGTGCTCATGGCAAGTTGGTGTCATCTAAGGGACGCCCCTCCTGCAAGTCATGCCCAGCAGGCTGAGAGCAGTTAAAGCAGTGACTTCAGCGGGCTGTGTGGCTCCCATTCCAAGTTCACTCTGGCAAAGGAGGTGCCTACCCATGCCCTCCCTCCCCTCACCGGACACCCCCAGGGCCCCAATCCTTCCCGAATGTATGTGAACAGACTGATGAAAGTGATCTGCAGAGGGAGGGTAGCACAGATTCACCAGGAAGTGGCTTGTCTACATGGGCTGATTTACCTTTCCTCTCCCACTGCATCTTCTGGCCTGCCCTGGTGATGATCCCCTCCCGCTGACCCACCCCAGTCCCCACTGATGCCTGAGTGTATTTAAAAGAGAAAGAGCTCCTTCCCCAGTGGCCTCTTATCAATATGAAACTCTCAGAATGCTGACTGTTGAGCCCACATAGCTGAAGGCAGTGCTAGCAAGAGGCTTAAAGGTTTTAACACACCACCACTGTGAGGCTGCTGGTACCCAGAGAGCTTTGGGGCTTGTCTGTTAAGAACCACACCAAATCGAGAGGTCAGAATCAGGTGAGAGGGAAGGGGGGGCGGGGGAGAACGAAACCAAACCAAACCAAACTAAAAAATCAAAACCAACCGGAAAAAAAAGAAAGAAAGAAAAAGAAAAAAGAATAAGAACCACCAAAAAAAACAGGTTGAAGAGGGTAAACAAAGGTAGGGAGAGGAGAGAATAAGAAAAACAGAAAATGATTAAAAAGTACAAGAATAACTGGTTGACATTGCCTGCAGGTTGTGGATAAAATTAAGATTCAAAGTTGCTTTAAAAAATTTTTTGGGCTTTGTATTTTTCCCCCTTAAAGATTTGGGGCCTCCTTTTCCCCATCCCCTAGTGAGAAAGGTTGCAAGGAGTGAGGATGGTATGCTGGGGCGCCTTGTCCTTGTCAACATGCTGAGGCCAGGAAGTGGAGTGCACAGCACAAGTTAGTCACAGAGAAGTGACAAGGTGGACGTGCCAGGAGGACCCTCAGGATCAGGGTCTGAACCAGAAAGACCAAATCTACCCTACACCAAAACCATAGCCTCCTCTCCCATGACCCAAGTGCAGGACCGAGCATCTCAAAGCCTTTCTCACTGTCACCGAAGGGCAAGGTGGGGGAAAACAACTCAAGAGATCAGGCGTGTGACTTCAGAGCTTTTCCCGCGACTCATCCCTGGCTGCTGGGAACCTGCTTAGGAGGAAAGGTGACCCTGGGGAATCAACCCACTAGTGCCGTAAAAACAATACAGGTCTGGAAAAGGTGCTGCTCATCCAAAGGCCCCTCTGTCAGGACTGCAGTGGGTGCTGCTCCATCCAAAACCAAGCGTGTGAGCTTGGCCAACTATCTGTCACTGAAGAACCTCCAAGATGCTGCCTGCTTGAAGGCCGCCCCATGGGCCAGTGTCTCTGGCATCTACAAAGATGGGACTGTACTACTTGGGTTCCTCTGGTCTAGGCCCAGAGTGGCAGGAGTGGGGCGGGGAGACGGAAGGGTGGGTGGAGAAAGCAAGCTCAGTTTTCCCTGCTCCCAGAGGCTGAGGTCTATGGGGCAAGGGGTGTTGGGTCTGGGTCGGTCTAGGGCAGAAGAAAAGCCAGGGGACCAAGGATGGCCCCTCTCACCCTGTCTGGCAGGCTTCCTTTCTTGACCTGGGGATAGACTATGGGTTCTGCTCCCGTATCAGGAATGAGATAAACGATTAAACCTGTCCATTTTAAACCACCTTGGCCTGCAGACCAAAACATGCTCACAAACTAGGATCTCCATGCATTCTGAGAAATGGGGAGGAGAAAGGAAGAGGAGGGTGGGGAAGGCATAAGCAAAACAGGGCAAAAGGAGGGAGGGGGAGGAGGGGGAGAGGCGAGGGAGCGAGGGAGCACCAGAGGGCAGCGGGAAGCAGCACTCCAGGCTCTGTCAGGGCGCAGTGGGGAGATGGGGAGCAACTTGGTGGGCTCAGAACAGAGTCTGGTTAAAATGTCCTCAAATGCCAAAGAAAAGGCGAATCTAAGAATCCTGATTGGCTGGGAGCATCGCTGAGGCTTTCCTCACTCCGTCCACCCTCCTTCCCAGATCATGCCACTATGTGGGGCACATTCTGAACACAGGACAGTAAGACTATGGTGATGGACTGATGCTCCCCCAGTGGGGCTGGCTGAGCCAAAAGGCAGCTGGAACACACACGTCTGGATGGGCCAGAAAATGCCTCCATCTGCAAGTACTTTTCCGTGTGTGTGTGTGTGTGTGTGTGTGTGTGTGTGTGTGTGTGTGTGGTGTTGTTGTCTTTTTTTTTCTTCTGGAATGTTCTGTTGGCTTTAGCATCCAGCTTAGTGTGGGTATGGGAGTGTGTAAAGGGGGACCTGGGGGAAAGGGGGATGGATAACTCCTTTTCAAGCTCCACACCGTGACCCACCCCACTTCAGAGGATGGAGTCTCATGAGCATCCCTGTCTAGCATCTCCTGTCTACATTCTAAAGCTTCTTCCTGGTCTGTTTTGGAAGGTCCTCCTCAAACAGACAACAGAAATAAGCTTGAAAATACATTTACAGTTCGGGGGGGGGGGGAATGTCCACGGTAGAAGAAAAATAGAAACTAGGACTTTCTAGGGCCTGGGTCCAGAAAGAAGGCTGCTTAGTGACAGGGACATCTCAGCCTCTTTGACAACAGAAATGCTGCTTTATGGGCACACCATCCCTGACATGTGTTTTAGAGAACCAAGCTGCTGTGGCACAAAGAGGCTACAGAGGGTTTTAAATTGGCAAAACAAAATAAAAACCTAATTAAAAAATTATTATTGGTGGAGGTGGTAAAAGTATCAAAACATTTCTGGTTGGAGGAAGATAGCACACCATGGATTTAAGCAAAGATGGGTTTCATTTGAGCATGGGGGTGGGTGACCTGAACTTGTTAATGTCAGTAAAAACCTCCAAAGAGAAAGTCAGGACTAAGTTTGCAGAGACTGATCTGAAAACAGAAAGGTTCATAAACAACCATTTATGAATGAACTGTGAGGCCTGGCACCACACCAGCCTCACAGTGGGGCACACGAAACGGTGTGAATTGTGACTTGCTATGGCAGGATGTTCTATGGTCTTACTCGAGGCATTTGTAAAGTGTTAGCCAACTGCTTGCCCACAGCGGGTAAGGTGAGCAGGTCCCTGACCTCCCTGGCTCACCCTAATCTAATACCTAACCTCCTTGTGCCTCCTTCTCACGAAGTCCCTGGGGCTGGCTCTCTACAGTTTGCCATCCGGTGCACAGGAAGCTGTTCTCCTGCTGTGTGCCTGTCTCGGGCCCAGTTCCCTCGCTCCTGAGCACAGGGCCATCTGTGCAGCTTTCTCACAGCGATGACTTCTCTGGCCTTCTCTCCCCTGGGGTCGCATACTGGCACCACAGAAGGAGAATCAGAGACACAGCGGACTCGTGGGCATGCATGTGATGGGATGAACGTCTGATCTAACGTCTAGACACGGAGCACGGCAAGGGGATGGGGAAGAGGGACACGTGACGCGGGAGGCACTACAAACAGGGATGTGTGTTTGGGGTGTCGAGATACCTACCATCATAATATTCCAAATTCAAAGACTGCTTGTATCAGAACAAAGAAACAACAAATTTAACCAAAGGTGGTCATTAAAAGGAAGGGAGAGGAGATGGGTACTAGAGCACATCCCTCCACCAAGAAGGGAATAACTGCACCTTCTCTCTCTGCCAGTACCCTGAGCTGGAAAACCTGCAGGCAGATCATGGGGCTCAGTCTGGACTGATCTGATGTGTGTGGGGACCCACGCTACCCCTGCACACAGCCGCACTCGACTGTTTTGCTCTGCAGGGCCTGGCAACGCTGCAGTGTCTGACTGCCCTCGCTGCTCACACACCGTTAGCTGGTGCACGCCATTCAATGCCACGCTTCTTTTTCAGCACTGTAAAACAATGTCAGCTAACGAGCTCCTCCATGCACATAAGTGGGGTTTAAACATAAAACAGCCAAAGAGGGGAAAAAAAAAAAAAGGATTTAAAAACAAAAAACAAAAAAAAACAAGCAGCCTGCCCCAGTGCATTTCTCCCCGCATCTTTAACAAAGGTGCATGGGAATGCTACCGCTGCCAAGTTCGAGTTCTGAATCTTTCACACCTGGGAGACTGGTGGGGAGACGGCACGGTGGCTCTCTGCTCAGTGCATAGGACACCGAGTCCTTCACTAGGCTCGGCCTGTTCCAGGATGCTGGCTTTCAGAGGAAAAGCCTCAGTACCTGTGTTCATGTGTTAAAGTCATGGGCGTCAGCCCTCGCCACCAGGGACCCGTTCTTTGCAAGAACAGGAAGGAAAGAGGGGGAAAGGAAACGGTATGAAGTTAGCAAGGAGAATCTGAAGACTGAGAGTTCATTAGCTACTGATGCTGGTGGGGGGGGAAGTAGATGCTAATGAGGGCAAAATACATCGACCCACTAAGGTAGGAGAAGGACAGAAGGCTCTGATTGTTCCCAAGGCCTCAGAATGGTCATGTACCTGCAGGGTTTGCACCATAAAGTCTGTCGGTCAAGCCCGAACAGTGCCCGACACTTCTTTGGAGTATTTGCATCTGTTAGCATAAGGTAAACACAAAAAAAACAAAAAAACAACAACACAATGGTGGGTCGTGTTCAGTTGGATGTGAAAACCTCCACTAATTGTCTTCTGCATCATCTTGGTTCTATTTGACAATTGTCCCTTATCAAGGGTTTGAAAGGAAGGGGCTTCTATGAGCCAAACCAAAAATAAATAAATAAATAAAATAAAACAATAAAACACACACACACACACACACACACAAAGGAAAACAACAACCAGAAACCAAAAAAAAAAAACAAAAACAAAAACCCACAAAAAAAAAAAAAAAACCAACAATGAAAAATAAATAAAAAAAGAGAGAGAAGAGGAAGGGAGAAGGTGACGTCATTGGCTTCCACCTAGGCTGGAATGAGCACATCCTGGGCTATCACAAGGAAGGGGGTTGACAGGCGACATTCCCTGGTGGAGGGCACGCTGGAGTCTGAGTGTCGGCCCCGAGGAGGCACACACTGTTTTACAGTGGCATTCTGGCTAGCGGCAGCTGGCAGACAAGCACATCCCTCGTGAGCCCACGCACTGGCAGTGTCCCCGCTCCCTGTATTTCCTACGATCCACACACAAAGCTACAAAGCACCAGGCCAGAGGGGGAAAGAACGGAAGAGACAGCTGCAAACCAGCACAGCGGATCTGGGAGACTATACACACCTGCAGGGGCCGCACCAGTTATTCTGTTGATCAAGGCCAAAGCGCGCTCGGCATTTCTTAGGAGCGCTCAGGTCTGAATGAGTTCAAGAAAGGAGCGAGCAGAGGAGGAGGAGGAGGTCGTGGGAGGCAGGGAGAGAGAGGAGGAGAGGAGAGCAGAGACGGGCCGAGAGAGAGGCGAGGGAGAGAGAAACAAACAAGAAAAAAATAAAAATAAAAAAGGGAATAAATCAATGACTGGGTTACTAATAGCAAAATATTGACTTTTTTTCTTTTCTTTTTTAACTTTCTTTAATTAAAAACAAAAAAAAAAAAAGGTAAAAATCACATTTATTCAACTTGTGAAATTAGCTGGTGCAAATAAAGCTGCAGTATCCCTTCCTGAGGACTGTCAGACCCGGTTCCAGCTGCCCGAGGGCGGCAATAGCCAACAACTTGCTCTTTCCAATAGCTTTTCCTCTTTTTGTTTTTAGTTATGCTTTTTTTTTTCCCTAAATTTTCTTTTTCTCAAAGAAGAAAATAAAGCGGAGGAAGGAGTTAAGTTCATAAACATGCTTTTTTCTTCTGAGTACCACAGTTTTGAAAAGAAACTAAAAAACTACAAATAAACACAGAACGAAATGAAACAAAACAGAAAGAAATAAAGAAAGAAAAAGGTTGTGGGTACTGGGATATTGCAGCTTTTGGGATGTCTTCTTCTTTTTTTTTTTTAATCTACTTTCATTAATATTAAGAGGGAAGGGGGGTAAACGGGCCATGAGCTGTTAAGTGTTAGGAGCTCCTAGCAGGCTTGGAAGCAGGCAAGGTCAGTAAACTGCTAGCAGATTTGCAAATGATAAGAGCCAAAAAGCGAAAGGAAGAACAAACAAACAAACAAAAAATAAATAAATAAAAAGCAAAGGAAAAAAATAATCATACTGCAATTGCATGCTGGCGTGAGAAAACTTAGTGGGGCAACAAAAAAAAAAAAATGCCATTAGATTAAGGAGGTTTATTACTAATTTTTTTTCCATTTTTTTTTCTTTACCAGTCTCTTTTAAAGAAATACTGCATATTCAATTTGCACAGTTAGTTCAGCTCTAAACCACTGTCATCGCTGCTTAAACAACTGTTATGGGAACAATAAATAAACAAAACAGAAGTTAAAGTAAAAAAATAAATAAAACCAACAAAAGCAACTGGAAAAAAAATCTACTGAAACATAATGAAACCGTGTAGATGACCATTTTAAAGGATGTTCAAATGTCATACGTGTTTAATGTTAATAAAACTATAAATGGCAAGAAAAATGAAAAAAAAAAAAACAGTTTATCCACTATTTTAATGACTCAAAAGGACATTAGCACCTGTGATCGGAGGAAGCGAAAGGCAAGGGTTTAGGAAACATTCGCTGTGTTCTGAAAAAAAAGAACAAATTACACAAAGTCTTCAAAATCTTTGTTTGTTTGTAAAAGCCTGGCCTTCTCCAAGGGACCTGGATTGCCTATGCAGTATTTCTAGTTTCTTCTACTGAATGACAAACCTCCTTAATTTAAAATGGGTGCAATTTACCACTGTAAAGGCATGCATTGCGACATTCAGGAGCAGCCCAGTTAGGACCCAGCACTCACACACACCCCTCCTGGTCCCTAGGCCCCTCCTCACCCCGTCTCAGACACATACAAAATAAGCAGGCTGTCTAAAGCCCGGCAGAGGCATGCCTACCGCTGGCTCTCTAGTTACAGGCTTGGCAGTTATTTAAAAACACATTCCGCTAGAATTACAACGGGCTTTTCATGCAACAATAGATGTTACTAGCTTTAAAAGGGCAGTCGTGAAGCAATTAATTAAAATGCATAAACGAAAAGGGCTACCTAAGATGGGTTCCCCACAATGCCCTGGCCTTGGATTTCTCTCGCCTCCCCGGATGGAAGCCTGGCATAAGAGTGGCCCTCCAGCTAGTGTTCCTTCCCTCAGCATGGCTATTGTCACTTACCATTGGTCTCACCCGGCTGCTTGTCCCTTTTCCTCTTCTTCTTCTTTCCCTACATGAACAGATGTAATGCAGGCAGTTAGGCCATGGAGTAGTCGGGGAGGGAGATGGCTGGGCTCACACGGCAGGAGAGCCGGAGGAGGGGACCAGCCTACAACTTACACCTCTCTCCCAAGCCTATCCAATATGCCGCCTAAGACTCTATTCCTTGAACTCTGCCTAGCTGGAAGGACACACATTTCTCGGGAGGAACAAGAAGACGGGCAGGTGGATATGTAGTGACCTCAGGGCCCTCATCTATCTTCAGCCTGACCCAGGGCATCTGATTCCAAACAGTGGAAGAGAAGGAGGGCCAGGAAGGTTGGGGAGGCATGGGAAGCCATGGCCAGAAGCAGGATGGACGCCCTCCCGAGGGCACAGAGAAACTCAGCGCCTTCGGTGGGCCTCAGCAGTTCCACCTGCCCCACGGCCGCTCACTTTGAAGGCTGAAGTGTCCCTGTCCTGAGTTGAGAGTGAAACCACCGTGGTAGTTAGTGAGTCCTCTCAGAAACAGAGTGTGAACCGTCCTTTTAAAATATGGCACGGGGTGGAGGTACCAAAGAGAAGGAGTTACCTGGGCTCCTTTCAAAACTGCAGGATATGCACAAGCACATGGTAGTGCTCCCCTTTCTGCCGGACACAGGTTCGCCTGACTGTACCCCAACAAACAGATCACTGGTCACGGGGATCATAACTCACAAATGCTGGGGTGTGCCCAACTCTCAGAGCATCACAGCTTGGCCGAGCCTGCCTTAAATGCGCACAGGTAGCCCACAGGCGCGCAAAGTCATCCCTATGGAGCCTGCCTTATTGTAAAGCATCGAATGGCTTGTGACACTGACTGCAAAACTCTCTTAAACGTGAAAAGTAGAGTGGTTTGTATGGGTGTGTGTCCATGCCACCGTGAAGTTGGAAAATTCTAAGTCAAACCACGGCAAGCCAGGAGCCATCCATACAATGCATATCACCATGCAGTGAGAATGGCTAGCTCCTAACAAATGCTAAAATTATGAACTTTTACAAGTATGGCTCTTCGTTGTAACAGCCACTCCTAACACTGACAATGGCCAGCATTTGTCAAGTAGACACCAGGAGCCAAGCATGACCCAACTGGGTCTACACAGCACATGCAACTGCCATCATTCCAACGGCACGGATAAGGAAACATACAGAGAAGCCAGACAAGTTTCTTGAGTTGGCACAGCTAAGACGAGGTGGAGCCAGCATGCAAACCCAAGTGGCCTCAAAGCACCGCCCTCAGCCATGGGCCGTGCTTCTTTACTGAGCACCGTCTGTGACTCTCCATAAAATCCTTTCCTTGGTACCCCAAGGGTGAGGAGACGGCCTTAAGTCACTGGCACCCATCAGCCTGACCCTATCAAGTGACTGAGCATTGTCTGGGGCATACCACTCCGCTGCAGGGCCACGGCCTCTCTCCAGCCCCTGAGAGGCAGCTGTGGCCCCCATAAACCTGTGTGCTTCAGAGTCTCTAAATGTTGCCACCTTTGCTTAAAGGTCTTCACAGGACAGTGACACCAAGACCAAAAAAAGGAAATGACAAGAATGTATGTGTAGCAACCCTAAGGTTGTGTCAGGCTTGGGATGAGTCCAACTATTTCTAAGAGGCCTTCTCTGCCGTCTTGACTGTGTGGGGGCCTGTGTCACTGGGGACGTGTGCCGTAGCCTCCTGTGCAGCTAAGCACCCGATCGTTTTATGGTTCTTGGCATGTAAAGGAAAAACAATGGAAGCCAATTTCACACGGCTATCTTAGAGCAGGCAGCAGGGCTTGGCAACAACTGACCTAGGAGCCAGAAGAAACACTCAGGAGTCTAGCCTGAGAGTCCCTGTATCACCTCAAATGGACTCCAGGGCCACCTCATAGTCCCCCTACAAAATCCTCTGCTGTGCCCCGACACCTAGAATGAGCATGTGTCCGTGCTTGGGCAAAGTGCTGTACGGGATACCAGTTCCTAGCGAACAGGGATGGCGTTTGAAAGGGAAGGGGTCAAAAGAAAGAAAAAGCATAAGAAATGAGAGTGAGAGAAAGAAAACAAGTATGTACATATAACTTTTAAGGCAGGCAGGCAGGAAGGAATGATCTACTATGATGCCCGGTCAGCTAGCTGTTACTATGGTGCCCAGCGGGCCTCTCCTGAGTCCCAAGGGACAGGCCAAGTCAGAGCAGCCAGATGGGGTTTCGCTCCAATGTACTTCCCTAAGGTGGTGACATAAGGGCTCCAAGCCCCACCCTGGCTGGACGGCTCAGGACCCTTTTCCCAGGAGAGCCTTCTGGGCTTTTCACTGCAGCCATGGCTTTCTGCAGAATCTCTGTTGCCAAGTTGGTTAAAAAGGAATATGCCAAAAAGTTCCCACCACGATGAAACTCGCAGAGGCTTCAGGTGTGAGATCGCTGCCCCCAGTGTGTTCCCTGGAGCGTGGAAGGAAGGAGTGAGCATGCCTTCCCACAGGTGTGTAACAAGCCACCTAGAACTGGAGCCTGAGAGCCTGTGTCCGAAGGTCAAGTTCCTGCAGTCCTATGCCCCAATCACCTCTATGCCACCCATCTCCTCAGTGGCTCCTATTATTCAGCCTATCTTCCAATGCAGCAGTGACCGGAAGTCCAGGCAAGCATCCCTTAGACCTTCTGGAAAAATCTAGACATCATGACAGCCATGGATAGTGCCTGAATGACTCCCTGACAGTCAAACATGAGTGCTTGTGACACCATCACCAGGTCTGCCAACCCCTTGTGGCGATTTCATCCTGTACAATCCCAGAGGGTGTCACCTACCCTGCCGCTAGCGTAAACGGCACATGGTCCACAGACCGGGCAGTGTGTTTATGTTGTGAAGGCCCTCTGAGGACTAAGATGCCTGGGATGCTTGGGGTATGCTAGCCATAGAGAAGCTGATATCTGGTCTGGGATACATTCTTGATGACACAAGGATTGGTGTGTACTGAAGCCAAAGCTAAAGATGACCTCTAAGGACTCCTAGAAGTCAGGAGGACAGCTGTCCTCGGATGATGCAGTTGAAGTGAGCAAGAGGCTGCCTGTTGCTGAAGCTTCACCTGGGGTTGGGTGGGGTACATACAGAGAGCCCATAGGAAGGCTCGGATGCTCATCTCTCCCTTTCAAGCCCAGAAGAAAAGTGTCCTAGCAGTGCATGCAAAAAGTCAATCAGGAAGGTGCTACATAGCTAAGACCTCATGATGCTTACCCTGTTAGTGACAAGGGCTGCTCTCTCAAGTGTTCACTGGGAAGAGAGGCCTGGAGGATCATGGGTAGGGGCATGGCAGTGGAGACTGGTGTGTCTCCCTGACTACATGGTAAGTAGCAGGTATGAGGAAAAAACAGTGACATGGGTCACAGACTGGCCGTGCTGCCGATGGTCTGGTGGAATGGGGCCCATACCCCCTTCCACCCCACTGGCACCAACAGGTAACAGTCTCCCTGCTCCATGACTTTCCCAAGAGGGATGAGGAAGCAGAGCCTGTGCTGGCAACAAGACGGGTTTGATTTTGACATCAGCCTGGACGGAAGAGATGTTTTGTGCAACCAAATATATGATGCGACAAAGGGACAAAGCAACAGGCAATTCTACCGAAGGGAACAGCCTAGAACTCAAGCCCCCTGGGTAAATGTGGGATCAGGAATAATGCTGAGAAGTAACAGAGGGCTCCAGAGAACAGGGGATTCGTTGTCTGCCATCAACGCAAGAAGTAAAAACAATAGTCCCAGTAAGATGACGTCTAAGAAGCAAGACAGAAAAATCAAGCAAGCCTTGATTTTCCAACAGAACTCAGAAGCACATCATGACACATGTGTCATGTGACACACATCCTTTTTTACCTTTGAGGAGCCCAGAGTCAAGTCATTCCCTACCAAAAGATGAACTTCTGCTGGCTACTTTCAGGGATATTCCCATCATGCCTTCCTCAGGATGAAACAGGCTTCTGACTCCTATGACAGCCTGGCCTCAGATGCTTTTTTGGTTTTCCTCCCTGAGGCCCCAGGCGCTTCTGGAAGACCTGTGAGGAGTTAGCTGTTAAACATGCTCCCCTACCTCTACCTAGTGTGGTCTTTGCAAAGTGGCACCACTGATGGTGGGACTTAATCTGGATTGCAAGCTCTTTCGGATGTGTTCCGGAGCACCACTTTTTCTAATATGTAGGCAAAGAGGTACAGATACCCCAAATCAGTCTCCAGAATCCTGTATGTGAACATGGATTTCAGGGCTCTCCCTGTTTCCTGAGGAATGACCACATGCTAACATAATAGAGTTACACTGAAAGCCAAGCCCCTGGATCAGGCGTCAGGACTGGTCCCATACATAGACAGAAGTAATGGCCTTGAGGTCTGGTTCAAGCAGCCCACAGCCCGCCCACTGGGTCCTTGCAGACGCACAGTATGTCCACAAAGACTGAACTCTGCAGAAAGTAGTCAACGTACGTAGTTATCCCGTGCAGACCAGCCGGGGTACAGCTGCATGTGAAGCTGTCGCTCTTTCCGGGCCAGCTCGTAGTACTTCGCTTGTTCCTCCCTGGACAGGGCATGCCACTGCAAGGAACAGGGGGCAGGAAGAGAAAGACACAGAAACATCAACAACTACACTGTGGAGATGGAGGAGAATCAATGCTTTGGGAGGCACAAGCCCCCCCCCCGGGTGTGGTGCAGATCCTGACAGCTTGCTGTTAGGGTCCCGGCCCTAACAGGGGTACTCAGAGGAAACATTATCTGCCCTCTACGCCCTCCGTCCTTTGCTGTGTCTGCAGCAGGAAGGCCTTTAAAGGTTGCGCCTGTCCCAAGTGCTGTTCAAAAGCGCAAAGGTCTTGACGAACGGAAGCCGCCATACTAGGGCTCAGAGCAGTTGGGGGAAATGCTCTAGAGAGCACTGCACAGAGGGGCACCTGACACAGTGTTTCTGGTCTTCTCCCTTGGTCCTTCTCTCCGTGGAGGGGCCACTTACCCTGCGCCCGAGGATCTGGTTGATGGCTGCACTCTCTTTCAACGTGCACTCGGCTACCACCTTCGCTCTCATCTCCTTCATATACAGCATGAACGCGTTAAGGGGCTTCTTTATGTGGGGCTTCTTCTTTTCTTCTTCCTTCTTGGAGTCCTGATGCTTTCTGCGTAGAGACAAAGGGAGATGGGCACACACCATCCAACAAACAAGCACACAGTCAACTTCCACCCAGGCAAAGCCAATTCTCCTCCCTCCTTCCTCCCCAAGCCCGGCAGCAATTTCAAATAAAGCATTATTCTCACTTTCAGACCTTCCCACCTCAGAGCACGAGCCAGAAACAGTCAGAGGAAGAGACGCTCTGCAATCACTCCCTCACGATTTGCAAATAGACACTTTTCCAGGGCAGAGGGCAAGTACAGTATGGTGGGCCCAACTTCGCAGGGTTAGTCCCACTGGCTGAACAAAGCTCCCAGTGTTCCACTCTGGGGTGATCAGGAAATGACTGCAATCCCCAGTCCATTCAAGTACACACCGTGGAGATCTCTGTGACATCAGTAAACCTGCTAGAGCGCACTTCTCCTTTATAGGGAAGGCGGAGGCCGTAGAGACTGGGTGCTCACCAGGATCAAAACCACGAGAGGCTGACCTCGACCAGAAAGCTCCCAAGCAGTGGCCACCGTGGCAGCTCATCACACAGGCCACGGGTCACGCCATGACAATGGTAACACTTACGAGCTATGGAGGGAGCCGACGTCACTCTGTGAGGACTCCTGCTTGACTGTTGGTGTGACAATGGCAGGATGGGGGATGCCGGTCGTGTGCAGAGTGTGATGGGGAGGGACCATGTGGGGAGGGAACCTAGAAGACAGAAAGCTGTGTAAATCGTCAGAATCAAAATGAATGAATGAGGAGGGATGTGTACACACAATTAAAAAAAAAAAAAAGCGCAGTAACATTCACATGAAAGCAACCCAAGGCATACGAAACCTGTCAGCATCAATTAGTGATAAATTAAACATAATGATTCTCATAATGACATTAAAGCCAGTCTTCCCCTTCATTATTGCTACTGACACGAGACATTATGATTTTTAACATCTTTAACAAAAGACAAATTCAACTGATGTACTTGGGCGGAAAAGTGGGCTTAAACTACCAGCCAGAAATCGCACATACGTGTGGTTGCTGGGGCACGAGCTGCGGCGTCTAAGGAGGGAATTTCCTGAGCCCTGATCAGCTCCAGAAGGACAGGCGATGCCTTTTGTTGTACATTGACAGCTAAATAAAATATTAACGGGCTTGAAATGTACATACATGTCTCATGGTGCCCTGCATGCCTCATTAGGCCTCATTCCGGTGAGAGAGAGCAGTCACATTTTTATTTTCTCTTTTGCTGCTGTGCCCACCAGTTGAGAGTAATAAGAGAGAGGGAAGCAGGGAGAAAAACCGATAGAGCGATGCGTGACTCTCATCCTAAGTCACGGGCATTTTGAATAAGTTTGTATTTTTTTTTTTTATAAAAACAGGGACGCACACTGAAGCACTGAATTCCAATTTATATGGCCCTGCTCCTCTAAGATTTGAAATTCTTACTCTTACCCACTATCTTATCTGTGCACTACTCAAGAGCCGTGCAAATGATAAAAACTGAGCCCAGGAAAAACAGTTGGCAGCTCCTCTAACAGCACTTACTTCTGAGAAAGTTCCCCAAACACACGGCAGCCCTCGCGTTGGCACTTCCCAGCATTCAACTTTGCCAGGATACAAAAGCTAGTTTTAAGCTCCCCTGTTACAACTTCTGACTATCAGCTCCACAGGACAAATGGTGGTCAAATCTTATGATGTGTTTGGCTTGTATGGTATATTTAATTGCATATTTTATACAAAAAATAGGGCAAAAAGGGAACAGGATAACCTGCTCAAATTGAGTGGAGTCAAGCTGGACGGAAGCCAAGGCTGCCCTTCTAATGCGGCCAAATCGGAGGAGGACGAGCACCACCCGGGGGCCAGCGAACACCAGCATCCTGATCTTAATTAAGAAAGCCAAGGTCTGGGAGGGAGGGGTCTCGGTGAGCTTCATCATGATGCTTATTTCGAAGGGATCTTGTATTTATTTACAAAGTTTTTCCCAAAAGTGGATCAGAGAAATAAATAATGTAGTAAATATTCATTTGAAAAGGGATTTCTAAAAAAATAATAATAATTAAACAATGAACAAGCTCAGTACATCTTAACAGACAAAAACACCCACAAAGAACGCAGGGGCCCCAGAGCCATTGTAGACACCTGTATCAGAAATTCCACCCTCTACTGTAGCAGCCTTTGCAAACTTAGGCAGAACTGGAGTTTGGAAACAATGATGTGACTTCATAGCACCCAGTGAGACTGGGGGAGGGGCAGGGTGGCAACCAACCTCACCCCCATCCCATGAAAAGCCGAAATAAAGGAAAAGCAAACCCTCGAGCTCTGAAGTTCAGACCTGTTCCTCCCACTGCTCCCAGGCCATACAGCAAAAGCAAGTTAAGAAGACATGTTCTTGGAAGCCCTGGGGGGAAGGGCAGGTGGAGTGGCAGTTCTTACAATGAGTGTCTTAAATACATATGTTCTTTTCCTGCAGTGTGAGAATATGTGTACTGACACATGTCGGGGAGGAAGACAGAAAAAAACGGTGTGGGGACGTGTGACTGCTTGTGTACACACACACACACATACATACACACACACACACACACACACACACACACACACACAAATACCAGACAAAGGCAACAAGACTTGAGCACATTTTGGAGTGGGGCAAGTGCCTTGACCTCTACACGTGTTGGTGCACGTGCACAATGCACAACAGCAGAAAGACTGCTGGTGAGTTAAGTGTGTGGCCCACGCAGTCTTACACCTTCACACAAGATGCATATACCTTTACCCAAGAACACCTTTTCTGAGACAACTGTTTCATGAAAAGCAATAAACACCCTCAAAAAAAATTCCAAGCAGCTCATTATATGCCATGCCCCCGTCTGCTTTTATGGCTCGAAGCCAGAATATAATGATGAACCTTAACTTGTTAAGGACAACTAATTTTTGTCTCTGGCTGTCTCAGGGGCCTCTCTCACGCTCACTCACACTCTGCTTTACTGTTGACACATTTCTGTTAGCTGCGTGTCATCTGCCGGCCTTGATTTTATGCACAAGCAGTAGGATGCATTTTCCCGTGCAACAATCCTGCTTTGAGTTGCATTAGGATTGTCATTATTCCCTCATTTTCCCCCTTGCACTTGTAACATTTCATCTCTTCCTGCCTTATTTTTTGTGAGCCACGGTGCACCCACATTATGGTTTATACATGATCTCTCTCCCTTTGAAGCCGGCAGATTTCAGGGCCTGCTCTCGTCAGGAGGAGAGCCTTGCCCAATTTAGCAGGCTGAGGGCCCGGAGCTCCAACATCTCAATCTAAAGGGGGTCACAGGGTGGCACAAGTGAGTGTCAGCGAGAGCTGTTTAATTGCCAATCTAGGCTTCTCCATGGTGTTTAAACTATAATGACCCATCACTTAATTCTGAGAAGTCCTGGCCCTGCTGCTGAGTAGAATAAATATCAAAGGGTGTTCTGGAACAGGGCAAGCTGCCTACATTTGCTATAACTGCCATACGTATAATAGACCTCTACTTCTGTCGCCCCATTACCACAATAATGTATTTAATTTGCTGTATACGCTTTTTAACTAGCTACCTTTCATTTGGCCTACCTGGGGAATCGGCCACCTCCCCCTCTGTACCACCAGCCCCTAACCTTTCTTCCCACCACCCCCTTCCTTTCCTCCACCCTCTGCGACCTATAAATCATCAGCTAGCCTCCTAATGATAATTCAATCAATAAGCTTAACCCCCAATCCCTATCCTACGATTCCTCCATTGCTTTCAACCTCGGGATGCACGGAACAAACAAGCAGGAAGAAGAGTCAGGAGCGGCATGTGAACTCTGGGACGGAGCGATGATCGTACACAGCTCTCCTCTCCTCTCCTCTCCTCTCCTCTCCTCTCCTCTCCTCTCCTCTCCTCTCCTCTCCTCTCCTCTCCTCTCCTCTCCTCTCCTCCCAGGAGCTCTCCCATTCGCTCCCACGCGTTACCAGGACTGTGACGACAATATTTAATGAGTGTAACCTTTCTACCTTCTCCAGCTGAGAAGATGCAGAAAATAATATTCTAACTCATACGGGCGTAGACTCTGAGCCTTACGATGCTATATCACAGGAGGGGAATGGATCTTCCATGCCGCATGATATTCATGGAGCAACTATAAACTCTAGCCACACTACAGATTCCTTCTCCCAGTGAGTCTGAGGCTCGCTTGTCCCATGACAAAAGTTGCTCTCCTGCAAGCAGGAGAAGAAGGATGCTGGGCAACCTTTTCAGCCCCTTCTCTCATTTTGGTTCCAGTGTTGGCCGCAGAGGTGGAGGCAGGGGCTGGGGGGACAGCATCCTTGCCTTGTACTGCATGCTAATTGAATCATGTGGCATCATCAAAATGGATCGGTTGCTTCAGCCCATCAGGAAAGTCTAAACCTCCACCGATTTAATTAACTCAACCGAAAATCAGATGAACAGAAAATAAAACTATCATTAGGGGCAATTAGTGACTACTTAACCATACTGCTGCCAACCAGTTTGTAAATAAACTAGCAGCCACTGAAAAATTAGCCAGAATTAATTAGAGAGAGGAAAATTAGTCCTGGGGATGGATGGGTGTGTGTGTATGTGTATGTGTGTGTGTGTGTGTGTGTGTGTATGTACACAGTACATGTGCTTATATGCTTAAAGATGAATCTATAGGAATGGATACATTTTCAAAGATTCAGCAGCATTTCTAGGGTCAATAGCATGGCCACAGGCATGTGTCCTTAAGTCCCTCAGTTCAACTTGAGATGTGTAGTAAGTTATGAATACATGTCACACATAAAAGCTAAGTTTAAAGAAAAAGAACAGGAAGAAAGAAACAAAACAAAACAAAAACAAAACAAAAACAAAACAAACAAACAAAAACAAAAAACAAAGAACAGTAGCTGTGGCATAGTCACAGCATGCTGAAAAGATAGTACTGCAGCCACTGAGAATGACTGATGAAGCCAATGTGTCACTGGAAATAATTTCACCATAGGGCGCGGGGTGGGAGGCGGCCTTCTTGGGTGGGTGGGGGCCCTTCTTAAAGTGATGTTGATATGTGGGGGTGGAGAAAAGAAAAAAATGTAAAGGTAATGCAAGATGTAATGTGGACCCCATGAAGTTTCTGCTGGACACTGGTCCTCTGAAGGCTCAGAATCATCACCCTCTGTACCAGTGTATGAACCGGTCTGAAAATACCCACCAGTGTTTTCCTCAAATCCCCTGAGTAATAATCATAAAGTTACCTTCACTTCCTTCTTCCTTACCCAGCAGAGGACAACAGAGACACAACGGTTTAAAAACTCTGCTGTTCTAGCTGCTTTCCCCTGACTTGGTGGTTGCTGTTTTTGAAGAGTTTATTTTTTAATTTTTCTGTGTGGCCTGCATGTATGCGCAGCCCATGCTAGCAGAGGGCAGGAGAAGCCACTGGGTTCCCTGGAACTGGGAGGCTGTGAATTGCCGTGTGGGTGCTGGGAACCGAACCCAGGTCTTCTCCATGAGCAGCTGTCCTCTTAGTTACCGAGCCTCTCCCAGCCCCGCTCCTGCCTTCTTAATTTGTGACTCTATGTTGCTCTGTGGTAGACTCCTAAAATCTTAGGCAGACGTCACTTACCTTGAAAAGTCAAGGCAGCATTTGGGGATGAATAGTGGTTTATATTATTATACCCAGACGTGTTCTTGGGCCCTGGGTGGCCTGGTGGCTGTCTAGAGGGCCTTCAATGAGAGATTACTGCAACTCACCTAGACATAGAAGCGTTGACTGTCAGTGCTGTGGGGTAGGGGTGTCTGAATCCTCCTGTTGTGATTGGGTACACAGGCTGACCTTGCCTACAAAGAACGAGGTATAAAAGTGAGAGACTAGAAATGAGGCTGGGGGTGGTACAAGAAAAGGAAGAAGAGGGGAAAGTTCTCGCTGTACAGTAAGCTTTATTCTCATTTGATCAGAACAAAAATCTTGGGGATTGTACAGGCAGGATCAAAGGGAAGAAACGCAGAACAATTTGAATGCCATAAATCTGATAGGAATGGCTAATTAAATTTTATAACCTCTGCTTATGTCAATAGAGACCCTCTCCCCAAGCTGAGACTAGGTGTTTTGTTGTAATAATTAAAGGCGAAGTCTCGCTTGCTTTAATGGAGCCATCACACTAATTGAGGGCTACACATCCAAAGGAAAACAATAATGAATGTAAATTTATACCAAAATAAAGTACAGCGAATCAAAGGACTTCAGTTGCGCTTTGGGCCTCTTTCGGTATTTAGATCTCGGTGAGAAAACATTAAATTAACAGAGCTTAATTTGTAGCCTTTTGTCAAATTAACAAGTGTTGACAAGAGTTACTGGGGGGGAGAGTCCCCAAGAAGAATTGTGGGTAACCAATAGACAATCACACATCATTACAATAATTAAAAAATACAGCAACATGCAGAATAGCATCCTCTTAAAAGACACACAACTCTTCCTGACAGAGGGCTGTCTGGGCTGGCTATCCCTCTTTATCTAGCCTTCAGTATGTCCCCATCAGCAGAGAAAGGCTAAGATAACTGAACTATGAAGGCTCAGCCCCATCAGGTGGAGAAGCAGCAGGTCCAATGCTCGCGTCTACACCACCAAACACATTCAAGACAAAGAAACAGAAACCACCCCCACGACTGGTACTTAGCTATTGCATAACACAACCTGCCGTTTTTAGACAAATAAGGAAGCAAACAGCACAGGACCTGTTCAACTAGGGAAAAAGGCTTGGACAAGAGCACTATTCCAAAATTATAATGTCTTTAAGACTATAAAAGTCTATGCTCCCTAAGACCCAAATTTGACATTTTTACCAGACTTTGCTTCTTTCGACCCTCAACATTGCCCTGTTTTTGAATGCTAGAGGTCGTTGATAAAATGTAGAAATAGACACATAAAAACACACAGTCTCAAACATTACATGCATGCTCACACACATGTACACAGTACAGGTAGACTTAAGCACAAAAGGCCTTTCTGCTCTGATTTCTAAACACATCATACTTTTAAGTTGTAAGTCAACTTACAACTTAAGTTTTCTGAGCACTCTCGGGAACTAGGGTCAACATTTAGGCAGCTCAGCCCCTGAAGGCCACAGGGAGGGCTCCACTTGCCCACACCCCCATAGCTGGCTGAAGCATTAGCCATGCAAAGAGCCTCAGCTTCCCTCCATTATTGCTATCAGCTTTTGGGGTGCAGTGACAGCAATGATCCCTCCACTCCTAGCCCTAGGAGGCTTCACAGCCAGGCTGTTCCAATTCCCATCCCCTTTCTGCCACAGAGGCAACAGCTAAAGGAGAGTGCTCAACCCAACAGCACAAGTCCAGCATGGGTTGCCACTGGCAGAAGAGCCACCATTGGCTCCTGCAGTTCCCAAAGTAGCTTATGGGAATCTTTGGAGACCACAGGTTCACAATGACAATTACCACTGACCCTTTACAACTCTGCTCATTGAAATGTGCAATCCTTCTGCAAATCCACAGGACCAGCATCTTCTCTGTGCTGTCCTATCAGCTGCCCCTCTGTAAACATGCACCCACCCACGTGCACATGTATATGCACTCATGCATGTACACACGCACATGCGTGCACACTCGAGCATGCACGCGTGCGCGCGCACACACACACACACACACACACACACACACACACACACACTAATAAGCATGCCCATGCAAGAAACAAAAAAGGGAAATTAAAAACTGGAACTGCTTACTGTGGTACTAACCATCCTAGCGGATGGGGGATTTGTCCTACGGTGCCGGGCGACAGCGGGTAATATGGAGAGATATCTGGAGGGTGAGGAGGCCGTGGGATTCCTGAAAGAAGAGGGGGTTTTAGGAAGAGTGAAAAGGCAAGGGGGGCTGTGGAGGGAGGGGAAGCAAGGAGCGAATAAGAAAAGGGGCTGTCTCTTTTCACATCCCAGCTGGAGGTCAGCCCTGACTCTGGGGAAGAGAGAGGGCTGTCCCCTGCTTTCTTCTCACTTTCCTATAGCATCAGTTTGCACAGTGAGTCAGCTGGTTCTAGATGGACTGGTGTGAGTGACTGATTGAGAACAAGAAGATGCTATCTTGGCATGTGTGACAGAAGTGATTACTTCAAGTGTCAAAAAAAAAAAAAAAAAAAAAACCAAGCTAAAAAGAGTGGCACACTTCAGATGAGCAACTCATAATTATTACTTCCTTTTGCTTTGGAACTTGATACGTTACCTTTTATTTCAAATGCCTTGCCTGTGAGAGCTTTACTTCTGATTTGTAAGGATTAATTAATTAATTAAGCTTTGAGTTTTGAGACAGGGCCTAACGTCACTGACTCTGTCCTCATTGTGCCCCTGCCTCAGCCTCCTGAGCACTGCGATTGTAGGCAACCTTGTCACACACCTTAAGCTATGGCTCAAAGAGATGAGCCATGATTCCTTTCAAAAGACTCAGCTCCCTTAGCTGGCTGATTCCTTTATGAAGAGGAACTGTAGAAACCACCAAATGCCTGTTGGTGACTTTCCCCCAGGAGTCAGATCTGAACATAGGGAGAAGCTGGGGGCTTGATGTGCACAGCTCTGGACCATGGTTCCCTGGGAGCGGGAGGGGCAGAGTCATGTGTGGGCACTAGTCCACTGCTGACTGGGTCGTCCATGGGTCAGAGGGGCCATCAGCCTCCCCAAGGCCCACAGGAGTACAGTGCACACTAAGGCTCACTTCCTAACTGCACAAGGTGCACACCTGGTCATCCATCCTCAGGAGGCAGAGTCCTGAGAGCAATTTAGCTTGAGAGGGATGGCTTGACCCAGCCACCCAGTCCATGTGGGAGGCAAAATGTGCAGCATGCACGAGACCTACCCGAGGATAGAAGAGACAGGACAGCAACGCTCACGGATGAAAACTATCTCACTTTTCGAGAAATTCATTCAGGAAGCTTTTAATCTGTAAATTAAGTCTCCCTGGGTGACATTTCGAAGCAGACATTGCTTTCTCTCTATTACAGAAAGCAAACAGATTAGCTGGGCTTGGACCCTACACTGAGCCATTTGCACACTTGAAAGAATGTTCGCAGAGGAAAAATAAACAGTCCTTAGACGTTAATCATATGGTTTACGATAACCGTTTAAAAGCTATTCCCTGGTCTACCATTATTCAAATGAGATTCTGCCTGCTGCAAGTGTAGCCTTGTACTTGGCAGAGCCTTGGGCAGGCTGGCTGCCTCCTCCAGCCAGTCAAACTGCCAGGCGGCATCCAGCATCCACACAGTGCTGAGTAGAGGCTGCCTGCCATGCTGGATTTTCCTGAAGGGGGAGCTACAAGCATCTCTGCCTTTCACCATTTCCCCTTTAGGGGAACAGGAAAGGGAGAGAGGAATAGACTGAAGACAGAGTAGCAACCCATGCTCAAGACATTGCTGGATTGGATCTCTCTAAAGAGGAGGGAGAAAATATTCCCATCACACATACCAGACTCTGGCCCCACCAAGAGCTTCCTTCTCCCTCCACACTGCCTTCATCCCATCTACCCATCTGCTCCAGACTCCTGACAGAGACCTTTAGAGTCGTGTCCTCCCACCCACCCGACCACCCCTGTGCCCCCCGCCGCCAACTCACCTGTTTTAGGGTCTACATCGGCTGGTAAGTGCGGAGGTGGATTTCCCGGGGTGAAGTGTTCATTGCTGTAGGTGATGAGAGGCGTAAGTGGGTGGACATGGTGGGGGTGCTGCACCACCGGCACTTTGTTCGACTGTGGGGGAGGAAGAGCAGAAGAAGACAGAGTGAGCTGTGTCTCCATAGCCCGCAGCTTCAGGGCAAGGGCTTGTGTCCCCTACAACACCCTCCTAGGGTGACCTTGTGAGATGCCCTCAACTCTGCCAGCCCCCACCTCCCTAATTCATTTAAAAGTAGGAGACAGTTTACTCTACACAGTGACCTAGTTCAGGTCCACCTTGTAGCACCCATCATCACTGGAACAGAGACTTTGTAGTTTTGGGGGTTTTTTGTTTTGTTTTGTTTTGTTTTGTTTTTGTTTTTGTTTTTGTCAGTAGATGAGTGAAAAGTTGAGGCTTTAATATCTTAGACCTACTAGGGCTATGCACATAGTAGGGTGGAATCTCACACACCATGGTGGGACCTCTAGGAGGGAGGATGGCTTCATAGGTAAGCCAAGGGGAAAACTCTTCATCTACAGGAGCCCCTGGCAGGGCTGGACCCTGCCCACCAGCCTCTCTACCCTCCCCTAATTCCACAGGTTCTCAGGCACAGCAGGCAGGCCTCCACCACTCACACTCAACCTGGATGAAAAGCTCTGTCCCAGCCAGCACCTGCATATTTTATGCAGATTACCGCAGCCCTGACTCATTAAGAAGCCATCGGGGACCACTAATAAATTAACTGGATGGTGATGAATTGGGCTAATCCATGGTATGCGTTTGAGAAATGGGCAGTTCTAACCGACACAGTGTGAGTGTTTGTCATATGGGGCAGGGTAGATGGTGAAGAGAAGAAAACAAAGAAAATAAAAACATCTCAAATATTCCTCAGTGCCATCTCCCCTAGGCTTTTCCCAAACCCTTTCCCCTCTGTCTGCCCTGCGTGCTCTGTCTCCTCCCCCTCTATGCTGGGCTATAACTCAGCCCAGCAAGATCACAAAGGGGGAAAAAAAAATTAAGCTGAAACAAGCAAACTACTGGGCCATTTACTGAGAGTAATCCAATTGCAAAAACCCTATTCCCAATAGGGGATTTTCACTAAAATCCTACAACAGGGACATTTAACCAGATTAGGTACCAGAGAAGATAAAGAGGCTAGTATTAGATGATGAATGGATTAGAGTCAAGTTTCATTTCAGAACGTGTCTTCATTTCCTTTTATTACTTCTAGGAAGGGCACAAGTTGCATTAACATCAAGGAAAAGGAATTGCATTAAAAGAAAAGAAGGCAGGTTCCAGCACTGCCCATCAGCGCCTCTTGAGTTCAGGGACCACTGAGCAGTTAGTTCTCTCCCTGTGTTTCCTGTTGGCTCCCTTTTCTTTTTCTTTCTTTTTTTTTAAAAAAAATAGACCAAAAAGGCATAAAACGCAGGAAGAGTTGCTTCCTACAACAGTTAAGGACGGTAAAGGCATTGCCAAGAAATGTCCCATTTCCATGGCGTGTTAGGAAAGAAAAACATGGTCTTCCTAGAAGATCCCAAAAGAGCATCTCCAGTCATTTGGTTTACAGCTTCCTGTAAAACCATACCTCTCCCAGAGAAAAGGGGCTAACCAGTTGCTCAGGAGACCCAGCTACCATTTTGCAAACAAAAAATGGTTAAAGTAAAAGTTATCAAAGGGTTGAAATGAAGGAACGGTCTCTCAAGAGTCAGCAGCCAGGATGGCGACTAGGCTGGGTGGATAGAAGCAAAGGGCTGTTGTGCCCAAGCCTGTGGCCATGCCTCATGGAAGTGCACCAAGTCCCTCAAGGGAAGGTTCCCAGGAGGGTCTTCTGTCAAGAATGATGGAGAAAGAACAAAAGGATCAGCTCCTACTCCGTTCGTAGGAAAGAAAGGAAGAGTGAGAAAAATAGACAGACAGGGATGGAGCGCTAAGTACCAGGAGGGAAGGAAAGTGACTGAGGCTGCCTTCCAGAAGTTTTCAACTTGGTTGGAAAGACAAACACCTGGTGACATGAAAGAAAGCAGATGGCTCTCAAGATAGGTCACACATCCCACATAGAAGGATGGCTGTGCCCAGTGGTCACAGGACTGAACATGCTTTAGGGACTTCTATGGAACAGTGGACAGATGTGACAGCCACTATGGAGGTAGACAGAAACATCTTCCAGAGCGAGTCTTCTGTTAGCCATGGCCAACCCTGAGACTTGAGACCCGGAGGCCAAAGATGTGCGTTCTACTCCTGAATCAAGCCCTTGTTCTCAGAGAGCACATGGGAAAGGCTCGCACTAGACCTAACACACACGGTATGTTTATTAAACGTGGTGGTTCATCATCACTGTCAAAAATAGCAAGGAGTTGGCAGGGGACATGGTTGGCCTGTCACCAACCCCAAGCTATCTTCTAAGCAGAAGTAGTGGGGATGTGGGGCAAAGCTTCATTGTCTCCAGCCACAGGGAAGAATGACAAGTGCATTTGGCAATGGTAAGACAGGTGTGGGACTTCAGAATTCTCCCTCTTCCTCCTCTTAGATGCTCCTGGTATACAGAGGAGTTGAAGTCTGAGCTCACCCACTGCCACCAATGCTGCAGTATAAGTCTACTCTCAGCAAATTAAATTTTTTTTCCCATGCAGACAAGACTCTCAGGCAGTGTGGTAGAGCAGGAGGGGAGAGAGTGGACGACAAATGGATGATACCTGACTTTAGGAGGGTAATGGCAGTCCTACTAGGCTGTCACCTTGACTGTCCGTGTTGATCTATTCTCAGGCAAGAAGGAACATCATGGTCTAAGATGCACAAGATAGGGTCTACCTGCTGCCCAAACCTGCCAATACCGGGAGCCCTTACAACAAAGAAGTCTCTTCTAGTAACACCCGTGTCTCTCTAGCCTTGGACCCCAAGGTCCTTTCTTCCACACTGCATTCCTCCCGTTGCCAGGGTGGAGTGCGCACCTCTCTTGGCCTGCATATATGCTATTCACTCTTCTGGAACTTTGCACCCTGCCATGTGCAGCCTATGACAGCAAGTTGGTACCATCTCAAAGACCATGTGAAAACCACCAAAGTGCATGTGATAGGACAAGACAGAGCCAATCAGCCACAGGACCCAGTCCAAAGCTCTGGCAGACACCATCTCTATTACCCCCGCACCTTTAGCATGGCTTTATGCTGGCTGAGAGTGAGAGATATGCACATAAGGAGAACAGGGACAAAGATTCCGCTCCACTGATCTGGCACTCCCTCCTTCCCTCTCTCCCTCCCTCCCTCCCTCCCTCCCTCCCTCCCTCCCTCCTTCCCTCCCTTCTTCCTTCCCTCACTCTCCTCATTTCTGCCTCCATAAAATCCGGGCAAGTGCCATGTCTAGACTGTAGGGTTATGAAGATTGAATAAAATCATTCACTTAAAGCGCCCTGCACAGTGGCAGGCACACACTCAATACAAAGGAACTTGGCAGAATGCAATCTAGACACTACAAAGAACACTGTGGTTAACCACTAGGCTAATATCTTCCAACTTGACTCACGGAGGGGAAAATAGAGCCTCAGAATGTGCCCTTTGTTGCACAGGAAGGAAGTCATCACCTAGATAAGGAGTATGAATGATCTATTATCACCCTGCCCAAGTCACACACACCCTTCTTAAAAACATGGTATTTAACAAATATATTTGAATAGCTCGTGAAAAAAAAATCACCTTATAGTGCCCATGATAAGACTGCCTGGAGGGTCTCACAACAAAACCAAACCAAAAACTAGAGATAAACAAGTCCTTCGAGAATCAAGGTGAGAACCTTGACAGTGTTGGCTGACAAAAGCAAGCTAGCCAAGCGGGCAGGGTCTGTTCCCACCCCCTTCTCTCCCTCAACAGCTCCCACTTCTTCAAGATCTTCAGGCGTCATGTTCCTTCTAGACACTGGGAGAAAAGTAACTTCACTGAGGAGGGTGACAGTAGGCTTCAAGAAATGCATCATGGGATCCAAATTAAAACAACAGTCAGTACTGAGTGGGGAAGAGGATTAAGACGCCCATGGCATTTCTATACCCTCCCTTACCTTTTTTCATAGACAAACATCCATATTCTAAGGCAACCAACTGTAGCATAAAACCTGGTGTCCTTTACTTAGGTATCTGCATTACTGAGGTGTCTGTACCTGGCTACAAAACCTGTGGCCACTAACTCATACCCAAGGTCATGGTCATGAGAGGCAGGAGGCTTCGGTAAATAATCTATTCCCACTACCTAGGCCCCTCAGAATATGACCAAGCTATGCATGCCTGTGCCACCAAAAAATAGAACCCAGATATCCACAAATAACCCGTACCTAAGTCACCATTACCAGAAACTCACCCATGCAGCCACTTTAGGCCACTTAGATTGCTGGTCTGAGAGCAAGACTGGGACCAACCAGTGGCTATGCCAAAGCAGTGTGCCTCCCCAGAGCAACAAACAGCCAGCACTGAGTTCTCATCTGCCCCTGTTTCTGAAAGCACAGATGTGTACCAGGGAGTAGCAGTCACGTCCGTTCAGTGCAACCACAAAGCACACAGGATGAATGGCTGGCCTCTGATAGTTGTCTCAAACAGTGGGGTGAACAAGTGTTTCTCGTATGTCGTGATAGAGTGGCACTTCCAAGCCTTGGGGCATCCCCAATTCCTGCAACATCCTAATGCCAGCCACTCTTCAGCAATGTCTGTGGACCAGAATTACTAGGAGCTCTGCTGATGGAGTGGGAGGCAGCCTGTGAGACCAGCCTGTGTCGACCTCCTCTAGACACAGTTGCTCTGGGACCAAGAGGAAATCAGGAGTGTCCCCAGGTTCCCTGACTCCACCAGGCCAGCCTGGCACTAGTCAGGGCTTTGAACCGACTCTCTCCGCTTCCCAAACACAACCAGGGCCTAGCAGGATTTTGGTGACAAAATGCTGTCTGTGGTTAGTTCTGGCTATACAAGAAACCGAAGATAATAAACAAACTATCTAAAACCCTGAACTCTATTAAAGACAGAAAAAAAAAATGTGTATATAAAGGAGCTCAAACTCCTCACCCGTGACTTGGGCTTTCCACTTTCTACCAGGATGGACTCAGAGACCCCAGGCAAGGCCCTCCCTGTTCCCTTCATTAAACTCCACGGGCCTGAGCACTGAATAGTTAAATTATAAAGAAAAGATACTTCAATGGCCCTCAGAGCACACAAAGCCTTGCCAGCCACAGGAGTATTCATCCAGCTACAGTGGGGGGAGTGACCCTGCGGCTGACCTTTGACCTCTCAAGAACGCTCAGGTTTAGTGTTCAGCAACTTGACCATTGCCAGGCACCCGTACTCCCTCCAAGCCTGCTCAGAACTGGCAAGTGGAAGACAAAGATGTTTCTGGGTCCCTCCATGAGGCACCCTCTAACCCTACCTCTCGACCTCCTATAATTGGGAGTAAGCCTAGAGGGACTGGAAGCTCACCATTCACCTCGGCCACCTGTTAATCAAAGACAGTGGAAGCAAATGAAGCTTCCTCCTCTTCAATGCTCCACAGTGCCCTCCCTCTGCTCAGCTCGCCAGAGAGGGCCTTGAGGGAGCCCAGCACAACTAAACAAAAGCCGCAACTCAGGAGCATTTGCCAGCCTTCTGCTCTCGCAGTGTGGACACGGGAGGTGGGGAATGGTTCTCATCTGCCCAGGGCACTCCAGATTTACACACAAAAGAACCACAGTAGCGCAGTCACCCATTTTTCTGTCTACTTTGGCTCTGTTGAGCCCAAGAGAGACTAGGTGAAGCTTCAGATATGCCTCTATACTTGTCAGTGCTGGGGGTGAGGGAGGGGCCGAGGGGAGAAAAAGGAGGGGTTGCTGTTTGTAGTCACCAACAACCCCTTGGCAGTCAGCTAATCATGGTTTTCCTCAGGCCTTGCATTAGAAGGCGGTAGGATAGCCAGCAGGTGTAAACCTATTGCCCCAACCACCGGCACCCAGACACGGAGCAGCGCCGTCCCCAGCTGTAAGAAAGGCTACTGGGAAGTGTACCAGCTGCCTCACTCCAGTCCAGCTGGCCAGCATCTTGTATCCTTCGAACCTCTTATATCTACATGGGAAGGTCGGCCTTCCTCGTTCTAAATAGGCTTCCTCAGAGCCTCTCACCAGAAGCCCAGCCAGGACACAGGCAGCACCATGGCCAGGCTGTCTCCATGAGGTGTAAGTTGTTGCTTTGGTTGCGGGGCTTGGCTCCCAGCTAATTGTGCACGGCGTTGTGTGCGCAGTGACTAGTGATGGCTGCTACTGAAAGCAACAAATGAAAAAGAGAGGGTTTCTCCGAGTTCTAGTTTTACATGGAGAAACGCGTGGAAAGAGATCTGCCTGTGGGATGCAGAAGAGAAACGCTCACCAGCATCCACTGTGCACGGCCTGTGTCTGGCCAGGTGTTGTACCAAGAACCCACCAGGAGGCAAAGTTTCATCTTCCACAACTGAGATCTGAAGTAATGGCTGGGTCGTTATCTGTTCTGTAAATCATCAATTTCTCTGTGTCTGTCTGTCTCTCTCCAGACCCATTTACACAGCAAGAAAAGGAACCATGGAGATTTATTTCTCCCGCTGTCTATAAAAATTCTGCTGCCCCATAGTTTCCTGTGGACTTGTAGGCATTAAAATTCTCCTTACAAGGAAATGGCTGGACAGGGAAGGCAGTGAGAGGGCAGGTGTGCGGTCTGCTTCCATGCAGTCTCGCTTGCATAGGTGCGCACACACAGTGCTAGCTGGTTCAGCCATCCTTAGGCCTTGGCCTCTGACGGAGGGGAGGGGCCTTCCTACACTAGAACCACCCAACTGCTAAGCCAAAGACAGCCAGCCTCAATAGCTGGAACCCATATGGTCAAGTTCAGCAATTCTTGGTGACCTTTACGTAATGCCTGAAAAGGAGATGGGGAACAGTGGTGTTGGGGTGCACAAGCAAATCGGGGGAGGGGGGGACGACTCAAACCTAGAAAATAGATCTGTGTTTCAGATGATTGGCTTTGAACAAACTGTAGCCCAGTCCCTATGCAGCAAACCTCTGCTTTCACAGGCTCTCGAACAACCACTCCCAGGTAAGTTCATTAAACATAATTTATTGCCACTCATTCTCATTTATTTTCACACACACACACACACACACACACACACACACACACACCTGTGCTTCTCTTAGCTAACCCTCAAAACATCTGCACACTTCAGTTTTGGCCCGCTGGTCCAGGCTAGGTTTCCAGGGTTTTCTTCCTGCCTGCCTCCCTCCGGCAACATCGGGGTCTACGCACGGTTCCAGTCCTTCACAAGCCACTTCACCCCGAAGTAATTTCCCAGGAATTTTCGACCTCCACCCTCCCACCAAATATTTCTCCATTACTTGGGAATTAAATGATTAGTGTTAGCATAATCAATCTTGCTGAGCGTCTGGGTGTGTAGAGAATGTTTGGGAACTGGGTAAGAGGATACAGCTGTTTCTAGAAGAGCCAGGAATAAATCTAACGGGTTCCAAACGAAGCCCTCCCAGCACTCCAATGTGAAACAACTTTAAAATACAATAACGATTTCCAGGCCACCGGCCCCAAACACAACAACCCCAAGACCTGGGGTTCCTGAACACAATGGAACGGAAATCACCCATTTTAGTTGAGAATACATCTTAAGTGCATAATGGCTAATACATCCTGAGAAGTTTAGGAAAATCGAGCAACAAAACCTGACAGCACCTCTGCATTTACTTACGAGGGACAGTGGCCTGAAAAGGCCTTTGGCTGCTAACAGCTTCCACACCAGGGCCTAACTTAGGAATTTAGATCTGTGTTCAAAAACCCAAGCTTGCTCCACTGCGTTCAGGAAGCCGTCATTTCCCTCAGAAAGTATATTTTCTCCCTGGGAGATAGCAAGCGGGCCAGCCTAGAGGAGGAAGGCTGCATTCATACGACGCACACACCCGGACACCAGGACGCAGGGAGAGTCTGAGCACACGGACAGAGAGAAAGGAGACAAGTGGAGGTGTCTGCTGCCCCATTTCGCCCCGCTAGTGGCCCAGACTTCAGCAGCCTTTCCTATAAAGGCGTGTGAAGACACATGGGAAGGACCCAGAGTCGCGTGGCTGTTCCCCATGGTTGTTGCTGGTGTGGAAGAAGGGCTGTAGGAGTAAGCAGCATCCAATTGCTGAGTCCCCCACTGTGGGGAGCAGTCTGGAAATGGAGGGCATAGCAGGGGTTCCCCACATTTTGCAGTATTACAGAAGGAAAGGATTCCAAGACACAGCTCAGTCAAGCACCCCACCAACTCCAAGGGAGGTTTCGCTGAGAAGGCACGGTTGCCATCTCAGCTGCTTCCAGAAAATGCCCAGCTTCCAGAAAAAAAATGTTCCAGGACAACGCAACAGCTATAATGTGTGTATCGCTGGAGTTGAAAGGCTGGTTCTCTTTCACAAGGCCTCGCTCAGAATGGAGTCCCCCTCCCCTGCTAGTGTCCCCCGTTGAGCCACAGGACCACAAAGTTCTAAGTCATTTCTGCAAACAAGGGACGGGGTGTCTCAGGAATCTTGCTCCTATACGAGGGTCTGGGTGGAAATTTTCCAACATGACTCACGCAGTACTGGCCAGCACCCGAGTCCCTGAAAGTCTTAACAGTTTTCAGAACTAGGCTGAGTTAGAGAGCTGCAGAAAGAGGCTTACACACACTATTACCTAACACTGCACTTCCAGACTTGCAGAGAACGAGCTGCTGCGTTGGCCTTCAATATGACAAACAAGGATTTTTAACACAGCTACCTCCACAGTCTACATAATGCTTTGTTTCTCTCACAAAAACATTTTTTTTCCTAATCTGACCTGGTTAATCACTCAAGTATTTTTATTTGGCCATTCAACAACAACAAAAACAATAATTATAGTAATTATAAAAATAAGAGAATTGCCTACAGATTTAAAAAAAAATGTTCTCACTGGTTATGGCAAACAGTGTGAGCCCAAGCTGGAGCGGATGGATGCAGTGTATCCTAGCCCCCAGGTGCTGGGGCGCATCACAGTGTACCCCAGCCCCTAACCCATGCTGTAGAAAGAAGATCCTGCTCTCACTGTCAACAGGAGCTGTCACTGGTCCCACCATCAGCTTTCCAAATCAGCTTTTTATAGATTTCGAAAATATAAACACCACCAGCAACACCAGGGCCTGGAAAGGCCTACACCTAAGTTTGGAGACTGAAAAAAAAAAGAAAAAGAAAAAGAAAAGAAAAACCAAAGCCAAAACAAACAAACAAACAAAAAAACAACCAAACCCAGAGCAACAGAAAGGCAGCATTAAATATGAAACCAACACTCAGTGTACAGTAGCCCCCACGCCTGGAGAGGCACAGTCCCTTTCAGGGGCAAGCTGCTCTCCTTCCTCACTGCCTGCCCTAGCAGCCCTCTGTGGTAGGTGAAACTACAGTTCACTTGCTATGGGCTGTAAGAACTGAGATGAAAGTCAGACTTTCTCTCCTCCCCATCTTCTTTTAACCCTTTCTCTTCTCCCCCAAAAGGACACAGCGAAATCCCACAGGGACAGGGCGCGGCCTGGGCTGCCCATTCCTTCTTGTGTCGTCCCCCCCTTCTCTTATCTAAGTTTTTAAAAAGTCCTTTAAAGAAGAAAATGAATCATGGGGTCTCATGGTCAAGACCATGAGTGTGGAGACACACACACACACACACACACACACACACACACACACACACACACAC
>OU015757.1:73260730-73278505 GCA_907169655.1 Acomys percivali | reverse complement strand
TTTATTTATTTATTTATTTATTTATTTATTTATTTATTTATTTATTTATTTTAACGTGGTCTGCTAACAGAAATCCTTGTGTTTATGGTGCCCACAATGTCATCCATCTCTAATAAGGACAACTTTATTTTAAATGCTGGTGGGAAAGAAGAGAAACCACAGATTTTTCCGAGGCTAGGAGAAGTGTGAGCAAAGGCTAATGAGAACAAAGGATCATAATTTCTTACGGTGACAAATGACTGTCCTTGCAGAACCCCCTTAAAGAGAACCCAGCCACCAGCAGTGTGCCCAGCCCAGCTGACTCTCCTAGGTGGTAACACCCCACTCTGTAAGACTCAAGGCTTCATAGCCAGTGACCACATAACGAAGTGTGGGGAAGGGGCGGGTTATACTAGTGACATCAAGTGGCTTCAGGGAATCAGGAATTGTGCTGACGGCAAGAGTTTGAGGTCAGGTTTTGATTATTGAGCAAAAAGACCCCTGTCATTCATGGGGCCTCCAGTTAAGTACTACCATAGCAATATGACAAAAATCAGATAATGGGCCTTTCAGCTCAGTGTAACTTACCAGGGGGAAGCAACAGTCTAACAAATTATTTGGAAGGAGGAGGGGTGCCCATTTTTAACACCAGCCATGATAGAAACCCACCTGCAATGCCTTCAAACAAAAAAATCTTCTTCATCTTCATTTTAAAACAAAATAAAAAGGAGGCTCTAAATGGACCTGGCTAAATTCACCTCCCTGAACTGACCGCTCATGTCTGCACACCAGGGACCAAGGGACAGTAGGAAGACATGACGGCATCCCACAAGTCCCCAGTTTCCATTTGGACACATGACAGCTTTGTGGATTTAAACTTTCATGTGTCATACGAAGTTTAGGAAGGCTGCCGAAGAGAGTTGCCCAAATCCAGGAGGTTGATTTATAGTCTACTTAAGTAAGCACGGGGAGGAGACTTGTTCACCACACGTGTGATATTGGGAGAAATTAGGAGCACACATGCCTAAATCCAGGCTGCCTCAGGGGCTTCCTCAGGCTGCAGCGAGGCACTTTAAGAAGGCTGGCCTTTCTGAGCAGGGCCAGTCACTAGCTAGAGAGGCATGTCTCCCTAGCCCTAAAAACACTGCTGGCTAAGAAGGAAGGCAGGGGATGTGTATGTGCATGCAAGCACATGTGTGAACTCACCCGCCGTACAGTGTCAAAGCAGACTTAACAGACATGACAGTCTCTGCCTCCTTCCTTGTAAACACACCCAGAGGGTAACACACAATGGGCACATCCAGTGAATAATAAAGTAAAATTAAATTATGACATGCCTCCACCATAGCAACAACGCCCATTGGCTCTCACAGGGTAAGAAGCCCTGGCAAGGTTCCTGCCACAGTGTGGAGTTGGGAATGCACTCGCACTAGGCCCAGATGGAAAGCATGTTGCAATTGCCTGCCTGAAGCCGACTGGGAAACTGGTTTTGAATGCAACCAAGCATCTTGGAACAGTCTGGACTGTGGGTTGTTTTTCAACATCATCTTGTTTTTGTCTAGCACATCTCTTCAAGGAAGCTTCTCAGAGACTATTTCTCATACTGAAATAAAGCCGCACATGGCAGCAACCCCACTTCTCAGGCGGAAAAACAGACGAACACAGAGAATACGGAAGAACTGGTCTAATGATCTCCGGATAGTAATTTTTAACACATGAAGAAGAGGAAAGGAGAGGAAGGAGGAAGAAGAGAGAAGAAAATGCCTCTCCTGCTGTCTCAGGCCTCTCAGACTCTCTTGCCCCTTAAGGCTGACGGCTTTGTTCGCCCAGTCCGGAAGTACCACGCAGCCAGACTCCCCATACTATAGTTACATCAGTAAACCGACTGAGGGACAGTCTCGCCCTCAGTGGGCTCAAGGTCTTGAGATTCAGCACTGTCACACAGCCAACTAATCTCAAACAGAGCCAGAGCCCAAAGCTCAGTTCTGTCAGTTATGGTTCCCCGGAAACATGAGCGAAGAGCTTGCTTTACCCTACATGTTTGGGAGCAGGGGGCGGAGGCCTGGGGGTGGGGGTGCAGGAAGGCGGGGGAGGACTCAAGCTTTACATTGCATTTAAAAGGCAATGTACACTTTGCTGTCAGATTATCTAACCACGGGCTTCTACGGAGCTAGAGAACAGGGACTCCGAGTCAATCAGACCCCATTTGTATCCAAAGTTTACCGTAACTCACAGGGCTCTTCGCTTTTTTCTACAGCCAGCTCACTTGGCAAAACTAGGCTGCAATTGGGACAGACATGTTACTAACACTCAGGCAGTATTTATAACTATCAATATTAATAATATTAATTTGGATTTTTGCCTCTTTTAAAAATTTATTTTAGGTTTTAATTTCTCTCTCTCTCCTCTCTCTCTCTCTCTCTCTCTCTCTCTCTCTCTCTCTCTCTCTCTCTCTCTCTCTCTGTAAGTGCAGTGCAAATGTATCTGGTGCCTGCAGAGGTCACAAGAGAGCATCGAAACCCTGAACCTACAGTTCCTGATGCTTCTGCACACTGTGTGGGTGCTGGGCCCTCCATAAGGGTAACAGTACTATCAACCACAGAGCCATCTGTCCAGGCCCCGGGACTTGATGTCTTTGACCCTGCACTTAGCTTGGTTCATGTAGCACTCACACATTTGGTCCCAAGTTTCATAAACTACAACAACGCAAATGACTGGCATAGACACGCAACATTTTTAGCTGTTTCCCAACTACAAATTAGGTAAAATATATAGATGCTTAGGGCCCAAGAAGCAGCAATTAGAATCTACTTTGCCTTCACTGTAATTTGAGGCAGCCAGGCTTGTCAAAAAAAAAAAAGCACTTGTGCGACCAATGAGATGTGCAAGTTTTAAACACGCTTACTGTCATGCCAAGTATACAAAAACAGAACCAATTAAGCACTGGTTAAATGCTCGATAAATATATGATGCAAGAATTTATACCTAAAAACACCACTACCGGAATACTGGGGAGGGGAGATGCTAGAAGGAAAAGGAAGGGAGGGAGGTATCAGAGGGGGTGGACGACAGTGTCTCCCCAGTAGGCGGTAGCTCAGTGTTGAGATCATAAATTCTTTAAATACAGCTCCTAAAACCCACTTCTTTAAAAGCAACTATTCAAACAGCGATGGGCTCACAAAAAAAAAAAAAAAAAAAAAGGCATGAGAATCTAAGACAAAAACAAAAACACAACAAAACCAAAAACAACCGAAAGGTCATTATTATCTAAAGAGATGCCAGTTTTTCCAAAGACGTGTCCAATTGGACCCTACAGAGATCCATAAGAATTGATTTTTCTAAGAGGAGGGCTTCTGAAAGCCAGAGGAAGAAGCAAAGAATTACCTTGCTTATTAAAGCAAGGGCAAAGCAACTGGGTTTAATGTTTCCTGACATGTCTTCTTTGGTTTCAACAACTGGCCTTTCTAAGCACACGTACGACAAACCCATTTTCTGATGGTTTATCAGCATCTTCAAGTAAGAGCCATTTTGAAAAGACTTGGTTTTATTACACATTGGATCTGAGCTACGGTTTAGTTGGAATATTAAAATTAGCAATGAACCAGGTAAGATAACACCACGTTTCAGAAAACAGTGAGTACCACTGCACTAAGTTTCTTACTCAGGAACTGGATGGGGGGTTTCAACTTTCAGTCCTAAAGCTGCATATGTGAGCACCTTTCATAAGCATGCATCCAAATCCTCCATCATTTCCAGGATGTTAACCCCAGTACCGTTCCAATTTTACAGAAGGCAAAATTGAGGTTGCCAAGAATACACCTCCAAGCCTCTAAGCTAACACAGTAAGTGAAGACTCAGAGTTTGAACTCCAGTACTTCCTGGTTGCTCTTCCTAACCTAACCGTGTGTCTACCTTCCTGTAAGTCAATACTATGTCGCAGAGGGTCACAGTGGGAAATGCCTGTGTGGCAATTCTAAAGCTACAAAATATCCCTATCTCTATTGACCAGTGTGTTAAGTGATGTGTGCATACAAGTAAGCTGTTGGCAGGGATTGTAGCCGGCTCCTTTACTAAATGAAGGGACAGTTGGCAGGTATGGTGTTGCCATTAATACAGATAAACCATCAATAGCCTGTACGCCTTTTGATTTTTAAATAAACAAAGGCTGAATACTGTAATTAAGATCAGAAGAACCTCGGAAGGCCATATGGCCAAAGGCAAAGCAGAATGAAACCGCCGCCAGCAGCAATGGGGGAGTTTTGTTATTCCTAAGGTGGAAGAAGTGATTTTTAACAAATGTTTTCTCCCCTCATGCCTGGAGGAAAACTGACCTCTCTGCAGAAATGATGGCTGGGGATCAAGACAGAAAAATGAACAACCTGTGACCCAGAGGCAGAAAAGTCCTTGGTATGCTGATACTTGTAGGAAATACCACATGCATCCTGTAGGGGGCACACCATGGCATGTCCTGTCTAAGAGGGTCTTGCCATCTTTCTGATGCTGGGGTGTTTAGGGGACAATTAAAACCTACAAATGCTGCGCGGTCAGCACAGTGGCTGGGCACACTGATGCCTGGGGGTCCCCAGAGTCTACGCCTTAATACTTGGAAAACAATGACATCTCTATGCCCACAATAGCTTCGGAGTGAGCCCCTCCTCCCACAATAGCCCCATTCAATCCCCCACCATGAGCAATTGCCCCAAGTTTAACAGCCTGTGTTAGGGGGGCAGCAGCCACAAAAGGAGGTGTTTCCAGGTTCAGTGAACATTTTACAGCCATTCATCAGAGGAGGGACAAAAGGGACTCCCCACTTCACCTCAGGCAGGGCATCTATCCCACCAAAGAGCAACCTTTTCGTGATGGGGGCAGGGGACACACTGCTTAAGGATGGTTGTGCAAACATGTTTCTGGGTTATTTTTGTCTCCAACTGAAGACATCTGCATAAAAATGAGATTCTTTTGCCCCACAAGAAGGACCAAGAGGGACTTTTTCGGGGGGGGGGGGGGAGGGAGTAAAAGGCGCCCAAATAAAGATGAAGAAGGTTGGAGCCGGGAGTCTAAATTACACTCTGGAATCTTTATTAGGAAAGTGGGCCACATTTTCCTTTACTTTACATTTTTATTGGGGTTCACTGTGACTTTTATTACAGAATCTGGTGTTGGGTTTGTACACCGGCTTTAATTACTGAGTACCCTGCCAGCCACACTTGACCAACACAGGCTGCTATAGGAAGCATTTCCCAGGACCCAAGGGCCTGACTCTCCTAATCGCAAGCCGAATACCTCAGTGTCTTGACTCCATCAGTCAACGGTCAGTGCTGTGCTAGTTGGTTAATGAGGCCTCACCTCAGTTAGTTGCCTACTGAAGTTACTTTGGGGACAGCTTTAGTGCATACAAAGCGCTAAGGTTCGACAGAACATAAGTCATCCCTCCCCCTCAGAGTGACACCCACCCACCCCTTCACCCTGCCAAGCTGAATTAGTCACACTAAACATAGTCTGCTGCCGACAAACTCCTCAAGCTTTGGCAAGCAGGGCCCAGCTGACATTCCGGGCCCAGCTTGACATTACATAATGAGAGCTCCGCTCTCTTCATGGGCCACAAGTCAAAACAAACTTGCTGAACTCAACCCAGGGCATTAGCCCGCTTCCTGGTTACAAGACACAGGACTCTAACGTCGGAATGGAGCTTTTAGAAAAGCTGTAAAAGTCACCAATGAACTCTGGCTTGGCCAATGGCATCGCAGCTACTTTGGTGACCTCCCTTCTCCCTCTTATCCACAATGCTGAGGTGAAACCTGTTTCCACATTTCTGAGCTGGTAAGAAGATCCCAGTGAGCAATTCCCTAAAGGAATTCCCAAACACCAGTCCTCAGGGAAAGAAGGTAGCAGGGACAAACTAGTGCTCATCTCTCGTAAGGATGTGGTTTCTGTAGCCTCAAACTCATAGAGATGCTCCTGCCTCAGTCTCCTGAGAGCTGAGCTTACAGGTGTGAGCCACCATGTGTGACATGCTTTGCTAAGTGTTGCTAAAAACATCGACATTGCTTGTAGGGTTTCTAGTTTTCCTTACGCATGCGTTCTAGATCTCGGCTTCCTAGTTGTCTTTCAGCAGAGGTGACTGTTTTAATTCCAAATCAGCATTGTGAGCCCCTGACATCATCTGGGGCACCCAAGAAAAGCAATGATTTCCAGAGGGAAAGACGTGAACTCATACGGGAAACATCATCCAAGGAGGAGCCACAGCTTCCGCCAGAACCCGGATGTTGCTGGACACAAAGCGCATCTGCCGACAGACAATAGGGAGTGGCAGGGTGGGAAGAGACGACGACGACCTGAAGGGTGGATTTCTTTTCTGGGTGTCTATGTCACCTGGTAATGTGGCCCTGGAGTCTGACAGTCTGCTCTATCTGCAAGTTTCAAGAGAGAGAGGCCTGACAGTTATACACTGTTGCTAATTGCCTCTTACCAATCTCTAGATTCCTTTGAACACTTCCTTCAACCCACCAACTATGTGAACAAATTAAAATTACTCTGGCTGGCATTAACTACTCAAAAGCCTGTCTGGTGTGCTTTTGTATTTTTAGGTCACTCCAATAAGCCCATTTCCTTGTCTGAATTATTTTATCGCCTTTCCCTAGGAGTCCAGGCCCAATAAATCTCTCAGCCCACTTGCACACAAACCTAACCTGTTAGGTAACATTCACTTTATTACTCTCTGCTATCTGTTTATGTACAGGGCAGGCCCCAGTCATCTCCCTGAAGCACCTTTTCTCTTTAAATCCTGAAGACAACAGAGGAGAGTCATCACAAAACCGGTGACTAGAATCTCATAGACGCCTCGCCCTGGTGTAAATGGATCCTCCTTCTTGCATCACGTCCAAACTTGTGCTTTCTAGCATACAAGGCCGGACCACCCACTGCCTAGTGGGTCTCCCTCTGACAGGTGGCCATGCACCTGGATGTGTGGGGACCAAGAGAGGAAGAGCAAATGTTTGCCGTTAAAGAGGCAAGAATGAAAATAAAGTCAGAAGCCACCAGACTGGGCAGGTGGTTCAGCAAGACCACGGCCACTGCGGACAATGTAGAGTTGAAGAGGCAAAGAGAAGCGTCTTGCGGTATCCAGGCTCTGTTCAGACCCAGAGTTCTGGTAATTGCCAGAACCTTGAAAGGGGCACTTGGCCACGCCAGTGTAGCTCCACAGCCAAAGCCAGTCACATTGAGTGTGTTCACACAGCTGGAGGGGCTCACTGTGGCGAAGCTTAGAATCCTAGAAGCTGACATGGAGGGGTCCTTCCGCCGATTTTCCCCAGGGAAGCAGGCCTGGGAGTGAGCAAAGGCTCCATGGGGGACAACAAAGAACTGAACTCAGCCTGTGACTTCCAGCTACAAGTAAAGGGTCCCTTTTGCTCACACCCTTCTCTTCAGGGTAGAATGGTACCAAGTACTGAGGACAAGATGACATCCTATGAATTGGATGTCATCCAGGGGCTCCCATCCCTGTCACATACATTCCTTGGCGATTAACAAGCTCTGTCATGTGAACGTTTTATTAATTTCCAGACTCACACCCACACTGATGATGAAGAGGTCTAGCCTAGACACGCAGGCTTTGACGACCCACAAATGCCTCGTGTCCCCGTGCCTTCCTCTGAGCTTTCACTCACCATTCGCCAAGTTCAAATAGCTCCCCAGCCAGCTAGGAGGGCAGAATACAGTCACCCAAGGTTACAAACCGGATAGGTGGAAGCCCAGTCTCCGGAGTAGCCAGGGGAAGAAGTCTGAAGTTCCTGAGACACTCAAGAGCAAGTTTGGCATGTGTATTTGTAAACCATCTATCTGAAAGGCCACCAGGGGCACTGTGTCCTCTGAACTACAACTGTACAGTTAGTATGCAGCACCATGGAACACAACACTCACTCTCTGAGGGGTCGGGGTGGGAGTGGGGGTGGGGAAGGAAATTGTTCCTAATATAGTGACCCGAAAGGAAACAAGAAGAAATAAGAGGCTGGGAGATGCAGCGAGTGGTGTCTAAGACCCTCCCCCATCTCCTACCCAGCCCTACTCTTGCTTGTTTCTTGATACCCTCCCTGGTATCCAGATGAAAACAATTAAGTGCAGGCATTGCTCCACAAGGGATCTTGGCCTCTGGCTATGAGAAGAATAGCATCAAAAAATTGCTTGCCAACAAAGCATAAACTTAAACAAGTCAGGATGGCATGAAGAGGCCACCCCACAGGAGTCATCACAGATTGGAATCAAAGCGACGTGACTCAGAGTGGTACAGGGAGAACAGCACCCTCCAGTGGGATGTTCCTCCACTTGCAGGAGGATGAGGAAGTCACCATGCATCCCTCTGCCCATGTGAACACTTAGAGGGGCAAAGTGAAGGTGTGGACAAAGGGTGTCCAGCGGATAGCACAGATTCACCTCAGACTCCGACCACCCTCTTGGAGCCATGGATGTGCACAGACACCCCCCTTCCTGAGTTGATCTATGATCAATGGCGTGAGGTGGGAGTGGGGGCGATCATGAGGCCCAGTCCTAAGGAGTTGAGAACACAGAAGTTTGCCTAGGCCCTGCTTCAGTGACTTGGTCCACACGATGGGACAAGTTGTGGCGGTGCCAAGACCAGCTCTTCCTCTTCCTTGTCCTCATGGGCCACCATCATGAGTACTGGAACGCAGCCCTAGAAGGACCACACACTGTGCAAATATGGGCTTTGAGCTCTGAATGCTCACACCCACACAGAAGACATACCATTAATAAATACAGAAAATATAAGTGCCCTCCCAAAGCCATCTTGGGCACTAGATTCCCTTCCTTCATGAGCAACCACGAGAACCTAGCCCAGGCCAAAAAGTAGTTAGAGACCGAGGCCCCCCATGCCCTGGCATTTATATGCCCAAAGCTCTCTCTCCAAAACACTTTCAGCCTTAAGCCCCATTTTAATCATCCTACCCAGTGCCCCCCTTTCTGTCTTAATTTGTGGGAGCCAAGCAATATTTTTACTGTGGGTGGTAACAAGAGTCAAACTGTTTCTAATTACTTAAAAAACAAAACCACACACACAAAACAAAACAAAACTCCATGTTGCCAATTGTTGAGAGACTCAGAAGCCACAACTTCCGGCATAGGGACTGCTCGCCCAACCTTCTGTCCCAACCGGCCTGGGCCAGAACGTCTGGAGAGCATATGTGGTTCTGCTCTGAGCTTCTTCTGCAGCATGTCACAGGGCAGAAGGGATGCAGGTACTCTGTCTTGGAAAACATATGAAGCCCCAGGCTTTGACTCCTCAGGCCCTAAGAATTGCTCTCAATGGAACCGGGGACAAATCATTAAATAAATAAATAAATAAATAAATAAATAAATAAATAAATCATGAATGGGAGGATACAAGGGATGGGATAACCATAGAGATGTAACAAGAATAAATTAATTAAAAAATAAATAAATAAATAAATCATAAAATTGTGTTAGCTTCCTTCTTGTTAAAATAAACGGTTGCTACTGGCTGGGAGGATCGAGCGGGAATTCTACAGAACGGGACTTTACAACAAAATCTGGGATATAGAATAAGCCCTCAGGAAATGCTATCCACTGTCTTATTCATACACGAGGTTAGGGAGAATATTTGTGTCTGGCAAAGCTGAAGGAAGAAGCAAGGGCATGTATGAAAAGAGCACAGTGATTGTGGGGAGCTGTTTAGGGGTTGAAGAGATGGGGGTCTTATTTTGTTCCTGATGCTCCTGAGGGCTTTGAGTTCAAGTGGTCTTTTCACCTGAGCCTCCAAGAAGATGAGAAGCTGAGACGTCAGAAGACACAGACATCTGTTTGCCGGTTTCCACACACATCATCTGCCTGCTCAACTCTCTTCACAAAGCGCGGTGGGAGCACGAGCTTCCTGGCTTCACAGATAGAGAGACTTAGCGTTCAACAGGCTCTGTGAGGTGCACTTGGTGGACTCAGCCAGCTGCTGGCAAGGTTGAGGCTAACTCTCAATGCGACCAGCCACAGCCAGGGGCCAGCACCACACACTCTCCTATTAACAGTAATGTGTGTCCTTTCACAAAGGGCCTGCTTGAATTATAATCTTATTCCAACAAGTGGGGTGGCACACACCTGCACTCCCAGCATTCGGGAGCTGAGGCAGGGGGATCTTAAGTGGATGCCCACCTCACCTACATAAATTGCATACAACTTCAGGCCTTTATTAGTAAATCCAAGTAACATGTGGTTGCTTTTTATGAAAAGAAAATTCCACTAAGAAACTATCCAACCAGAAGAATCAAAAGAAAGAAAGGGGAGGAAGCAAGGCTTGTTTACTTTCCTGCAGCTGACCTGGAGCTGGGATTATAGCTCTGCGGTCCTATTCCTCCACCACCACCCCCCAAAAAGACCAGTAAAACCTCTAGTGGCCATGGTCCACTCCTTACTCCGACTTGCCAATAATGCCCAGAGGGTGGCAGAGACTTTAACTGCAGCCAGCCATTTTTGTTAATGGAACCCAAAGCCCAGCACCTTTCAGCTGAGAGGATGAGAGGATTCTTTGCTGAATTTTTCTAAAGCAAATATTTAGTGCTTTTATCTTTCTATGATGCTCTAACATGTAATCTGTCAAGCAAATGGGGCAGTGGGGCTTCTCTTGTAGGTGTCTGAAGAAATGGCATCACATTTCCAATACTCCACTATTAATCAGACAAATGGTGACCTTGCTCAGAGCATAGCTGGCCATCCTGTGCCCTGCTCTCCAGATGGGTGAGAAGCAGAACTGAACAGATGCCACAGCTAGCTTCCTACAGTGCCTGCAACAGCCCAGTCAGGAGCTAAAGGTGTGGCTCTGGGCTGATGGAGTCATTGCTCACTAGACGCGCGTGTGTGTGTGTGTGTGTGTGTGTGTGTGTGTGTGTGTGTGTGTGTGCATGAATTTATTTTTTTAAGTGCTGTCCTCTCTTGCATCTGAAAGGTCTTCTTCCCCTACAGAACCTGTCTACCTTTGCTTTGCTCCTCAGTACTCATCCTCCCCATTAGAGGCCACAGGCTGGGATGAGAAAGTTGTCTGGCATGCACAGACTGTGGTCCATGGGCCTTTCCCTGCATCTGAAGGGGGTTTTTAGAGGCAGAAAAGCTACAGCCTGTTCTGGATGCCTTCCTTCTCCCATCTAGTCTCTGCTTCCTGCCCGGGTCACTGCTCGTGCTTCTCAGTCGGCTGCAATGGCCGGTCTCCAGGTAATTACAAAGGCAGGAATTAGATTGCACAAGCATTTACATGTGTGCGATTGCTGTTACCTTCCCTAGCCAAATGCATCATCTTCAGTTCACTCGAGTGTGACACTCGGAGCCGAGGACTTTTCAGGTCACTTCTCATCACTTCCAAGAGGAGGCCAGGCATGCAGATGGGCTCCACCCTGCCTTCCACTTCTCCCTTAGCATAACCTCTAGATGGCCAAGGAGGCAACAGCTAAGCTTCCCCAGGCACGCATCGGCTTGTCGGAGAACCTGGGTGGGGACACACCAACACTGCAAGCACCTGCAGGTCACCAGTCTCCCAGTCCTTCCTTTCATCTCGCTGAAGCGACAAGTGAGGTGGCCTAAGAGAGCCAGGGTCAGGCCAACAAATCTACAGACCGTGGTCCATCTTCACTTAAGACACCATACCCAAACCTTGGTCATCTACAGCAGGAGCAAAATAACAGATAATTCAACACAGAATGCTCCAACGATCATTTCATTTCACCCTGCTGCCTGTGTGGATAGGAACAGAACATTGTCCTCACTAATGCCACCATCATCATTAGCTTGAATTCTCCTATATCCACAAGGTGACCCAAAACACTGTAGTGTTCAGGCAAGAACATCTCATAACAAAAAGCAGTTAAGGCCAGTGGGGATGCGCTGATAACCAAGAAGCCAAGAGACACAGCAGGGGTTCTCTCTGTGTCCAGGAAGGTCTAGAGATGGGACAGGGCAGACACTGACATTAGGAGTTAAAAAGGAGTTTTGGGGGAAAAGGAACATGTTCAATCAACACTCCTACGAAATGAAAGCATGAGGTGGTGGATGGCTCAGTGCGCAGAGCCCTGCAAGCATTAAGACCCAAGTTTGATTCCCCAAAACCCACATCAAAAAGCCAAATGTGGTGGTGCACACTTGTGATTGTGGTGGAGGGGAGCACAAGGGTAACCCGGCCAGCCTCACCCAGGGGTTCCAGCATGAGCACACCTTTTAAGAGAAGAAAAAGGAAGGAGACTAAAATGATATTAAACCTGAGGAAAAATGCCCAAGGCTGGCTGTTCAGTGAACTCCACATGCATTAGAACACATGTACACACACATGTGTACACACACACACACACACACACACACACACACACACACACACACACGGAACTTCTTAAAGAAAAAGCCCATATCCCCTGCACCCATAAAGGGTTGTCTAATAAAGAGACACTGACTATGTCCTGGTCATGAGTTGGGGGACAATAATAGGAACTTATATGAGAACTCAGAGCTGTAAACCAAAACAAGTAAATAAAAGTCAATCTTACTGTATATGTAATAATTTCCTAATCCCACATCTCAAAGGAAACTTTGTCTCACAACTTTATATCAAGTGTGCGTGTGTAGTGAGTACAAATGAGAGGATGACAGTTGCAGGTGGCCCAACCAGGGCAGGCGACAGGGAGGAGGACCCAGGGAACCTGATTTGAGGACATTTTGCTGTTCCAATACGGCAAGGCCAAAGTGGAGGAGGGAGGACGGAAGGGTCCCATCCTTCTTGGGTTCAAACCTATCCTACCTCCTAAGAGTCTCAAGCCTCTTCCCAGACACTGCACCCCTACCTAGAGGAAGGAAGGACAGGAAGTGGTTCACCTTCCCCTTAGGGCCATCCTGCAAAGGGGTCCGCCTTTCTGGGGGCTTCTCAGGAAAGTGACATGAAGAAACAACCTTGTCCAGGAGACAGCCAAACACCTGAGCTTCCTTACAGATGGCTACACGTTTATTCTACGTTCTAGTCAGGGGCTTCCTTGTTCAGGAGACATAGAGACCTCTCGCCTATCACACAAACCCCAGATAAACACAGGCCTTCCTTTCAGGAACCTGGTGGGCAGAGCAAAGATTGAAAACACAGTGGGGGGGTGCCTGCCGAGCGCACCTGAGCACACCCTGCATCTCCTACCAAATTTGGTTCTCTCAGCACCAAGACACCAGCACCAAGGACAGGATTTCATGTGGGGCCCACACAGTCTGCCAGCCTGAGTGGGGAGCATGGTGGAGAAGTGAGTAGAATAGACAATCATGCCCGTCGGTCACGCCAGGTTCTTCCTGCTTCCCTTGAGTCTCATCTCTTCTTTCCCCACTGTCCTTCCATTCTGGAAGGAACTGGCTTTTTTTTTTTTTTAATAGAAACTTTCTGCTCACAAAAAACAAACAAACAAACAAACAAAAAACTCTGAGAAAGGCTTTGCTGTCTAGTGGCAGTGGCCATGGAGGCTGAGAGCAGTCATACTCTGTGTGACACAAACATAGGGACAGATGTGTGCTCGGACAACACACACCTAAGGGTGTTTTAACAGAATTACAAACTTTGGCTGTACAAAAGCCACCTCGTTCCTCATTCTCAGCCCAAGTAAAGGAGGCCAGAGGTGGGTCAGGGCAGAGTCACCAGAACTCAAACCTGACTTCATCAAGGGACATGTGGCTTCTAGCATAGTGACAAACTGAAAACAAAGCGAGGGACTGTAGGGATGTGGGGGGAATGGCTCAGTGAGCAAAACACTTGAGGCACAAGCATGAAGACTTGAATTAAAATCTTCAGCACACCTATAAACATTCAGCACTGTATCCACACCTGTAATCCCAGCAAGAGGGAGGTGGGATGGGCAGACTTCCTGATACTCACTGCCCAGACAGTCTAAACCAACCAGTAAGTCCCAGGTTCAGTGAGAGACCCTAAAAAAATAAGATGGCAAGCAACTAAGAAAGACACCCAAGAATGACTTCTCGACTCTTCATACACATGTAAGTGCACACATGCACGGACAGGCATACACCACCCACCCACCCACACACACACACCCCACACCACACACACCCGATTTTTAAACACAAGGAAACAGGCTTGTAATGGCCTTTCAGATCCATGGCAGAGGAAGCGGAAGGCCTGTGTGAAGGACAGGGGATGACCACTCGTCTTTTATAGGCTCTTACTAAACTAGTAGCTGAGACAATAAATGCCTTTCAAATGAGGTTCATAGGACACAGGGAGAGGAGGAGGTGTGACAAGTGAGAGCTTTCACTCTGCTCTCACCACTGCTCACACTTAATAGAAAAGAAAGCCTCATTCCAGAGTAGGGAAGGTTTCCCTCAGTGTCCAAGTCCAAAGTCTCTACTCTTCTGACTTCACTAAAGAGACAGATAACAGGAAAGGACTCAGAACCAGATAGCCACACCATAAGAGGCACCGGAAAGGGGAGGGGGAAGCAGGAGAGTGGGGGAGACTGACTGGCAGGCGCTGCTGGGGTCTCCCCTCCACACCACCCTGGTGCTGTTTACTCTAGGGGCCTACAAGGAATGGAGGACCTTAAAGGTGAGTTACACCCTTTCCATGCAGCCCAGCCCATGAGAAACCAATCCATCACCTCACAGAATTATAAAAGAGGGGGCAAGCTGTCACCTAGAAGGCCTGAGTCTTATGTATTAATGACTCATGTCAGGAATGTGCAGAAATGTCAATAGCACAGAAGGGGAAACAGAGGCAGCCACCGAGTTAGAGCCAAAAACTGTCCTGCTGGCACAAGCAGCAGCCCTTCAAAACCTCATGGAACACAAGAGAACCAGCCGCCTGCCGCAGGTGAATTCCCGAGATGACCGTCCCACACAGCTGGGGCTTCCTACCCCATAGACCAGCTCACAGTGTCCATAAGTGACATAGATTTTATTCTAAGGAGTGACAGAAAACACACGACAGAGGATGTGGAACAATCGTGGCGTGGGATGCACCATGCTCCCGTACACAGGATGCAGCCCCACTGAGCCATGAGCCATGCCGGGTGGGACTTCAGAGCACCTGGCAGAGAACCATGCACTCGTTTACCCTAGAAGACCACGGTCAAGAGTCGGCCGGTGGTGGCGCACACCTTTAATCCCAGCACTCGGGAGGCAGAGACAGGTGGATCGCTGTGAGTTCAAGGCCAGCCTGGTCGACAAAGGGACTCCAGGACAGCCAAGGCCACACAGAGAAACCCTGTCTCGAAACACCCCCACCCCGGAAAAAAAAAGGAAAGAAAAAGCTCCCCGAGCACGCATGGATGGGAGGAGGCAGGTTGCTGGCCAACTTTTGTATAGACGGATTCTGGGTTGTACAAGGAAGCCATGGCTCATACACCTGGGGTGGGGCAGAATCTCCAGTCCTTCCAACATGCACTTCTGCTGTGTACACTACTGAGATGCGGAGAAGAGCTGTGTTTGTTTAGGAGCAATAGCAAGTAACCCCCACCTCTAGAATGAACAGGTAGAAGGTAAAAGTCCTTCCTGCATGACACTTAGAGTCACAACAGCATGAGCCTACCTATGACTTCTGAAGCTCAGCTTCAGGTCACTGGAAATACATCCAAATATGAACCTGGAGTTATAACACAAAGATTTACACACACATACACACACCATCCTTTTTAATATATATTGTGTGTAAACATTTATTTTCCATATATACGTAAAAACCAAAGAACTAGAAAAATGAAGTGATATCTGTATTTGTTTTAAATGACGAACAAGCGAAACTAAGGCAGGCTGTGCGGCCATGCTTTTTAGAAATCAGACATGTAAGAAGCCACAGACTTATAGGATGTGGTCTAATAAACCTATGAAGAGTTTCATTTCCTCTCTCCACACTGGTCAACTCCCTGTCTCCATGGCTGGCTTTGCATTCTGAGCCCAAGTGTCTTCCCCCTTACATTTGTAGGTTGGGAGGCTGGTAAGTAAAGGACATCCCTAATTTGGCCCTTTCTGAGAACACATAAAAAAATGAAATCAAAACAGGCTCAATGCTACCCAAAGGGCAAGTCAACCAAAAATAAGAGCTGAAGAGACAGAGTGAGTGTACTGTCTTACTAGTCCCCAGGCAGTAACTAGAAAGTTTCTAGAGCCCCAAAGAGGAAGGAAATAGAAACAAGAGAAGGGTTCTGAGAAAGAACTATGTAGGAAGTGTGTTTGCAAGTATTTCAGTGGCGGTGACAAAGCAGGCACAGGAGAGCCCTCTTATCTGAAGGCTGTTGTGCTGTGTCACGCCCAATTATTGTCACCATTCACCCTGTTAACAGCCGTGCTGCAGGGCTCCGTGTGGCCAGCCTTAAGATGTACGTGAATAGCTAAGTAGAAAGAAGTGACTCATGCCTGCCCAGGTGGGTATTGACTTTCTTAGTCATATTTACTCAACCAGTCTATCTACTGAATTCCCCAGAGGAAGAGATAAGGAAGGTTCGGACCTAAACCCAGTAACAAGGAAGAGGAGAGAAGGAACACTGGGCTCCCGTTGGAGCTGATGTGGAAGATCTCCTAAGTGGGGCACTTACTTCAGAATCAAAAGCATCTCCCCAGCTCCCAAGAAAGGAGGGTGGCAGACAGGACCACGAACAACAGCTTGCCCGTCATTAGCAGTGTTTTATGGTTCCCACTCTCTAGCTCCATGGAGCCAGGGTTCAGTTACCTCCATTTAAAGAATGGGCGTACCCAGTGTCTGCCTCTTAAGGTTGCTGTTGGGGTCCAAAGAGTTAATTCAGTAGTCCGGTCTTTTACAGTAGTGCTCAGACTGCAGGAAGTCCGTGTGAAATGTCAAAGGCTCTCCCTGGGTACCCAGTGGGGCAAGCCTGGCCAGGATTCCATTACCAGGCTTTTCACACATCCAGGCATTGCATCAAGGAGGAACGAGAGCCTTGCCAACAGAGGTGACAGACTCGGGGCTTACTGCTTGCTGACTGCCAGTCACCTCATTCCCCAGAGCCATTTCTAGCATGCTCACACCACAGGTTGGGATTTTCACACTCCACCAAAATTCCTGAAGTAGCAAGTACTAGCAGTGTTAAACACAGTTTTCCATACAGGATAAAAAGAAAGTGTGCAGCATACAGAGATGAGCAGACCATCAGTGACTGGTCCATCAAAATGATGCTCAGCCATGTGGGATCTCCCAACAATCCTGCCTGGGGTGGCTTGGTTGAACACAGGGGCTCTCTAACAATGCGCTGGCTTTCTGTACAGCCCATGGGATAGGGGCACTGAGCAGTGTGGTAACTTGCTCACACACGACATCTCTGTGTTTGGCCTAGTCACAATCCATGGCTTATTCTTCATCTGGAAGTGTGGCTTTTTAGTCCTCCCTGGGAGAGAAGAAATGTTCAAGGTCCCTGGAGACAAGGTTCTAATCAGCTCCTACAAATCGTGAGCTATAAGGAAGAGACCCAATCTTTCTGTTTCCATTTCCTCATATCAAATAGGGCACCTGTTCTCCTTTATCCATGTCTCAACTCTGACCAAAGGTTAACAAGTTACCTTGTGCCGGGCCTGATGGACTAGCCTTATCTTGCTAGACCTGATGGGCTAGCCTTATCTGCCAGACCTGATGGGCTAGCCTTATGAGCTGCTATGCTCTGGAAAAGTTGGTCAGACTGGATCTGCTAAGAAAAGCTCTCACCAGGTCACAACCACTGCAGAGTGGAGACTTCAATGCCCTGCCATGCTGAAAGCAGCTACACACACACACACACACACACACACACACACACACACACACACACA
>OU015757.1:73235070-73252574 GCA_907169655.1 Acomys percivali | reverse complement strand
TGTGTGTGTGTGTGTGTGTGTGTGTGTGTGTGTGTGTGTGTGTGTGTAGAAAGATCAATGTCCTATCTATCTTATTGTTGTTATTGCTGTTTTGAGGCAGTCTTATGGATCCCAGGCTCAAACTGAGTAAGACCTTACAGACTTGACTTCCTGCCTCTACCTTCCAAATGCTAAGATTACAGGTCTATTCTACCATACCTGGCTTGTGTGGTACGAGGCCTGGTACATGCTGGTCAAGCCCTCAATCACCTTTTTATTTGGGAGGTGGGGTGGGGTTGTTTTGCCAATGAGACAGGATCTCAGTATGTAGCTCTGCTCACAGAGATCTATCTGCCTCTGCCTTGAGTGCTGGGATTAAAGGTGTGCACCACCATATCCCTGCTTTGTAAAATGAAGTCAGCATCACATGTGTAACACATACACACAATATACTAATAGAACAGAATGCCAGAAACATGGAGGGTAGCCATCAGAGCACCTGACTGAGGCAGACTCCATCCTGAGCAGAGAAACCCTGCCTTTAGCCAGTCAACCAAAGGAGAAACCCTGCCTTCAGCCAATCAGCCAAAGGAGAAAGCCTGCCTTCAGCCAATCAACCAAAGGAGAAAGCCTGCCTTCAGCCAATCAATCAGCCACAGAGCAGACCCCTTCCACCCCCTTACAACCCTTCAGCAGGTTCTAAACAATAACCAGAAAGAAATCTTCCCCAGGTTGGACAGAAACTCATCTCCTCAGACTGTTGGCTGCCAGCTGACTGACTAGCAGGTAGGCAAGGATTACCAGCAGAGAGCACGGGCCAAGAGAGATGACTCTATCAGGGGCATGCTCCAGTCACTGGACATAACAACCTAATCTTCAGTCAGACCACAGAAAACCCAACAGGAAACAGTTACTGCCTTACAGACTGCAGGCCTTGATTCTTCAAACACTGTGAATGTTGATGCCTCCTTGCTCCAACCAGCATTTGCTTCTAGACAGCCTCTGCCATTCCTGAAATACACAGGCCCCTCATGGATTTGGACATTTTTGTTCCCTAATATCCTTTAACTTTAAAAAATATAAAGAAAAGTTTTGAAAAACAAACATGAGCTTAGGTGTAGGTTTTTTAATTTTAAAGTTTACCATAAGTAAAATATGATCTATCTGTACAAGGGAATATTACTCACTCAGATAAAGGGTGCAGTGCTGACACAGTGGATAATACGTGGGTCTTGAAAGCATCAAGCCAATTGAAAGAAGCCAGTCACCAAGGACCACAGATTGCATAACTTCCATGGGTAAATGAAGACTTAAAAGATTTATAGGAAGAGAAAAGAATGACCATTGTCTAGAGACAGGGGACAAGGATGGACAGCAGCTGCGGTTGACGGACAGCATCTTATGGGGGAGAGTTTTGGTCAGGAGGGACATACAACATTGTGGTGAGATTAGTTAAACAGCCCCATAAATACACCAAAACCCTTAAACACTCTGCCTCAAATGGGTAACCTCCGTGGTGTATGAATAAACTGACCAGCGTTAACACTGGGGTTTAAATTAACTTAATTGCCCATTATCTTATCTCTGTGCGCGAGTGCTTTCTATTTCACTCTGAGCACATTTTACTGGAAGTGTGCGCACAGCTCCGACCAGGATTACTCTTCCCATTTTACAGGAAGCACAGGTGGACACACACACAGAGGAAGTGGGGGGCGGGGCATGTGTTTCTGCCCTGCTGCCTGGGCTCTGAGGACACCAAGAAGGCTGGGTGTGAGAGGAAGGTCTAGGTTTCTTGGTCCTCCATGTCAGGGAAGGACGGACGGATCGCTGACTTTTCCAGAGTGTCTAGAGATGTGTTTGGTTGCCATGTGCAGAGAGGATGGCTAAACAAAAGACATTGAAAATGACAGACAGCTCATCGAACGCTTCTGGGCGGTATGAAATCGAGATTAAACAATTTAGCTTTACAAGAAGGGAAGGTGGAGAGTCACCCCTTCAGTAGCTATCTCGTGGGGTGGAAATGCTCCCCATTAGATGTGCCCAGATAATTTTCACATCAAACATCCGGGCTCCCAAGGGGGTGACTCATAGGCATAGCTTGCTTAGATTTTCCCAAGTTTTCAAGCGCCTTGACAGCCCTCTTCAACAGAGCCATTTAACGGAACAGAAGGTTAAGGTGGAAGCCACAAACACTTGCTTTTCTTAATTTACACCTTTCATCTACTTCCCCCAGAAGTGTCTTGGAAGGGCCAGGAGGCTGATGATGTGCTGTCCATGGGCATCCTTTTAAGAACAGATTTACAAAGCGAAATGAAAATCCCACGAGACAGCACGAAAGTAGTCTTCAATTTTGATTTATTTGTTTTCATTTGTGTGTGCATGAGTGTGCACATGCCTGTGTCTGCACGTGAGTGTGGAAGCCACAGGTCAGCCCTGGACTCCATTCCTCAGCAGCTGTCCACCTCAGTCTTTTGAGAAAGGGTCTCTCCCAGGGACCTGGACTCACCACTTGGCCAGGCTGGCTGGCCGGCGAGCTCCAGGGCCTGGCTCCATCTCTCAAACCCCGCCCGCTCTTCACTTGGTGTTGGGCTTCAAGCCAGGCCCTTGTGCTTGAGCATCTCGCAGCCCTGACACTGTGCCCTAGGGGTGGGGTCAGCTTTAGCCATCTGGGAGCAGCAAGATAATTTGGGGTTGAGTCGTTGCTTTTTTAAGAACAATGATAGATAAGCAGGAAGTAAGGTTGTGAGAAATGAAAATGGGACTCCATTGGTGCCCTCCCCCACCTTCAAAAAAAAAAAAACCACTTTGTATTCTTGCTTATACTAAAGCAAAATACAGCTCAGAAGAAGCAGATTTGTGCACTCAGAACGCAGCTGGGCATGGTGGTGCACACCCAGGATCCCAGGACTTGGGATGTAGAGGAAAGAAGATCGAGAGTTCAAGGCTATCCTCAACTAAATGGCAACTTGAGTTGTGGGACCCCCATCTTAAAATAAAACAAACAAGCAATCACACAAACAAAACGCAGTAATAATAAGAATATTCAGTAAAACACTAAATTTTCTTAAATATACACAATAGCAGGGGCGGGGGGGCACACATTTCCACATTTGAAAATTGTTTTGGTTGTTGTTTAAGATAAGATGTCTCCATGCAGCTTAGTTATTCCTTAGTTGCCCAATAAAGCCTGGTGTTAAAGTGGGGTTTCTCTGCTGCCATGCTATTGTCCGCAGGATACCTCTGTGTTTGGAGGCTGCAGGTAAGGTGACAGAACTGCCTTGGGAGCAGCCCTAGCTTCTATCCACTGATGACATGGTAACCCCTACCCAGTTGGGACAACCCAGGCTGTATCCAGCTGTGTTCTACTGAACACAACTCCCTACTGGAAAACCACTGTGTCAATAGTACCAGTCTGAACATTTTCACATGCTTGGGGCTGATGCACACCCTGCCTGGCAAAGACTTGGGGTTACTGTAGCACCCAGCAGCCTCCAACATTCAAAGCCAAGTAGTCAGTGGTGATCAGGAAACCCAAACATTGGTGACAGAATAAACAGACCATGGCCCACCGACCTCGGAAGCCCCACAACTCCAAGTGACCCTAATACTGTAAATTACAAGGTTCGAAACCACAGAGGTGGTGGAAGCAAGGACAGTAAGGCTACAGATGAGAGTGGGGTCAGAGTCCAGGTGTGACCAGGCCTCTTTAAAACCCAGAGCTTTCCAAGTCTGCCATTTGTCACAACAATGGCAGCAACAACAAACAACAACCACCCTCCAATGCTCTCTCCACCCTGGAGGAAAATGAGGCGAGGCTGACGGTAGCAGAGCTGGCAAGGGGTGTTATAGTTATCGCTGGCCTTTTTAAAGGAAGACTCCAAAGTACAAAATAATAAACCCAAGCCCAAGTCTAACTCATAAATCCAGAATGTTCTGCATAAAGTCAGCCCAAGTGTCTAAAAGGTCCAAGACGATGTGCATGCCCAGGGCCCAGGGTGGAGAGCAGCTGGCACCGGTCACTGTGCTGACCTTTGGTGTGTGAGTCAGCTGCCGGCTTCCCTCTCCCTGCCAAGGGCACACACCCCTCTGCAGAGCAGAAGGCAAGCCCAGAAGGTAGACATAAAGATGTGCAGTAGCAGCAGCAGCAGCAAGAAATGTGAGTTACACGGACCCTAGAGCCAGGGCACAACTCCAGAGCAGCCCCTGCAAAGAATAAACACTCTCACACGGTAGCACCATTCCTGGGGTGAGGTTTGCTTTCTGGACTCTGTGCCAGCCACACGCAGTGGGAATGGTCCGGGTCACAAGGAAGGGCAGTGGGCATTAGGGCCTGGCAGAAGGGCAGGTTAACTCATGTTCAGGCTAACATGTTGGGAAGTGAAGAGTTGTGGCGGGGAGGGCGGGGAGGGACAGGATAGGGACAGTGGCAGTGGGGAGAGACAGGAATGGCCCCTGCTTGCTCAAATGCAAACATAGGGGATCACCAGAACCCAGGCTTTCGGGCTTGATCAGGTTACCATGGTAACCCTTCTCTCCAGCACCCATGGAGAAAAAAGTCCGAACTGTCCCTAGTCACACGTGCAAATTGGAAAGATGCTCGCTTGAAAAACAGAGGTCCACCCGGTTCTCTTTCTCACACATGTGACTCTTCCGTCCACCAGAATTCCAACAATACAGGGTTGTTACTTAAATTCGGGGGGCCAGGTTCAACAACACTCAGCGCTAACACCCGAATTTATTAAACTTCACATTTTTACCCACGCACTCAAAAGGACTATACCCAGCACTATAACTAGTGTGATGTATGTAGAAAATCAAATTGCTTCATCTTCCCCCCTACCTTTTTTTTTTTCTGGAAATTGAGCAGTCAGGTGTGTGTACATGTATGTATGCTCCAGTATGTGTTGGTGTGGGCTCATTCACATAGCCATGGGCCAGAGGTTGGCATCAGGTGTCTTCTCTGATCACTCTCTACCTCAGACAGAGGCAGGGTCTCTCATTTGAATCCAGAGCTTTTGGATTCAGCTAGTGTCGCTAGCCAGCTTGTTCTAGGCATCCCTTGGCTCTGTGTCTCCTCAGTAGTGGGGTTACTAACAGGCTACCATACCTGCATGAGTGCTGGGAACCCAAACTCTGAAGAAAAAAAAAAAAGTACCTAATCAGCCGGGTGGTGGTGGCACACACTTTTAATCCCAGCACTCGAGGCAAAGGCAGGTGGATCGCTGTGAGTTTGAGGCCAGCCTGGTCTACAAAGCGAGTCCAGGTCAGCCTGGGCTATTACACAGATAAAACCTGTCTCAAAAAACCAAGCCAAACCAAACCAAAAGTACCTAATCAAGAGCATGTATTTTATCCAGTGAGTCATCTCCCTAGCCCTCACCCCAGAATCTCATGCAAGTTTTTTCCAAGCACAAGCAAGGCATGCTGGCCCCCTTTCTACATGTAGTGTGAAAGCAATTACATAATTAGAAAAGCACTCCCTAGTGTGCTCATAGCAAGCTGTCAGAGCATCGTCTCCTTGGGGAATGGGGCTCCAGGATATAGACTCGACTGTCCTCTGGCGCCCACAGCCAAGCCAGGCCCTGGCCTGTGGGAATCCATGCAAGTTAGAGAGGCATGGATGGACATTCTTCCTGGGTCTGGGCTTGCAACACCTGCCTCATGGGAATAGCACCATGTCCACTATCCGGGTCCCCAGCCTGCCAGGCTAACCAGGACAAATTTCCTCAGGACAAGCCCACGGACTCTGTGGCAGCTAGCTCATATGCAAGCACCCAGCTGTCTCGAGCTCAGTATCAGTTCAGGCACCAGCAGAGTTTGGGCCAGTGCCCGGTTCCAACACTGATAACATTCCCTAGGGCTAATTCTCAGAGAAAGGTAAGGTTCCTCCCTCCAGAGCATGAACTGGGGAAGGGAGTGGCTGAGATAAAGGCAGAAATGGGGGAGGTTTCCTGTGAAGCCCCTGGGTGACTTCTGCACACCACACAACTGCACTAATATCGTGGAAGACAGGTGCCATGTTTTCTGCCGCAGCAGAGCCCTGAGGCAAAAGCTCCCTGCAAGTGTGAGTGCTGGCAGTGAACATACTCAGTGAGGAAGGCATGCTCCACCACAGTGGAAGCTCTAACACACTAACACCCACTCACTCTAACAGCCTCCGGGCCCAGTTTCTGTCTTCTGAGGCCAAGAAGAGGGAAGCAAAATGACAGTGGTTTCCAGAAACAGAGGGCTGAGAAGCCGGCCTGGTCAGGAGTCCACCAAAACCGTCACTTTGCTAAGTGAAAAGAACTGATCCCATCCACAGAACCCCACCAGGTTACTGGCACTGTTGTGGAAAATGGGGAGCACACACTAAGGGACCCTCAGGCTTGTGGGTGGGTGATGTCAATCCATGTTCATGGTGAGCACCACTACTCCCACAAACACCCGGACCACAGAACAGACACTTTACATTAGCAAGCTGTGTGGCAAGTGACTTACACCAACAAAGTTGGCACGGACACATCTGTGTTTAGAAAGCTACCCCAGTTTTCACCATGGCAAACAGAGCTTTCACCCAAGTCACCTTTAAATATTATCTCCTGGAGACGCAGGCACTTGAGACCCAGGCGCCACACACAGTGATAGTAGACATCTACTCTGAGATGGCCACACACAAAGAGCCCAGTGTGGCGCCTGGCACGCAGCAGGAGCGTGACAGATGGGGTCTGTTTCTAACACCCTCGATTAGGTGTTTCCTATAGGAAGCTCAGATGGAACACACCGCTCCTCCTCATCTTCAACATCAACAACAACAACAACAACAAACTTTTTTTTATACAAACATGTCTTTTTATCTGCCTGATTATAGAATAAAAATGACTGGCTCTCATGGAAAACCTGATACAGTCTGTTGTAAGCACAAATACTCCTTGACGTTTGTCTTATAATGTTTACTTCGTGTTCCATGATGTTCCCATATTATCTTGAGAATAAAATGTTAGTTACACACACACACAGAGAGAGAGAGAGAGAGAGAGAGAGAGAGAGAGAGAGAGAGAAAGAGAGAGAGAGAGAGAGAGAGAGGGAGGCTTGCACACTAGGGACCTCACATAGCATCACAACAGACTTGACAGAAAGGTGGTGGCCCGAGCAGTTCCTGGGTCCACAACATGTGAGGAGGAGGAAACAGACGCTAATACACACAGATGCCAAACATGGGACTAGGAACTTCACATCCCTAGTAAATGCAAAACAAACCAATTGTCAACCAAAGTAAACTAATTAGATTCCTGCTAACTCCCTGGGTGTGCTGACACTGTCTGTCACGTGACCCAGCTGACGCCACATCGTCTCCCATGCCTTCAACCATTAATTTAGACAAAAATGGTGCCGTGCTACTAAGCAAGGCCAAAGTGTATCCTACCCTGGAAATTTTGCCGAGGAGAGCTGAGTGGCAGCAGAGTTCCACCCACTTCTGACTGACAATGTCACCAACCTGATGTCCCTCGGCAGGGATGATGCTTCAGGTGTCCCTAAGGGAACGCCTATCTTCACCACTCCCAAGAGCTGCTTATCAAAGTCGATGAGCTTGATGGTTTTTAAAAGACAGGGTTTTGCTTTGTAGCTCGGGCTGGCCTGGAACTTGCCATGCATCCTAGGCTAGCCTCTAACTCATGACCTTCCTGCCTCTGCCTCTCCTTTTCAGGTTAGGTTTCTGACACCTGTCACCAGTGCCATGACCTAAGTTCCTCAGGTCTTAGAGAAAGGACACATCTCATGATTTCCCTACATCATACAGAAGAACTCAGTACAGAAGGCTCGGCCTCCTCCCTGGCCCCACAGCTCTGGTTGGTCCATTCTACTATCTAATACCAACCCGCCATTCCTCCTAAAACCCTCTACCCCATCACAGGACCCCAGCGCACCCAGTGAGATCCTTAGCTGGGCCTCAGGTCCCACGGTCTCCTCAGGAGCCAACTGCAACCACAGAAAACCCTCTACCCAGAAACCTCCTGAGTAAGCAAGTACGGAGCCTCTGCTGGCTCTTGTACACAACCACACACCCATACTTCTCCTGGGCTCGCTTTCCCTATACATAAAGGAGCAGAGCCCCTCCACTGTGGACCAATGCCACACTCATCTTGATTCTTCAGAACTTGAGTTTGGAGCCTTTGGAGAGGAACTCGCAAGCAGACCTCTCCCACACAGGAAGCATCACTGGCGCCCTTTATCCTGTAGTCCTGGGGTGTCCGCTTTGGTAAGGGCACCAAACTAGGTGGCCAGTCTCAGTGTGAATCATCAGACAGACAACTTCTGAAGTCAAGGCCTATGCCACAGCTAGCATAGCCAGCACAGGTGAATACTAACAGCGCCCCCCGCCGCCGCCCCCCCTTTTAAAACAACTTCTTCTCCAGTCTCTCTAAATATTGCTGGCTGCTCATGCTCTCCCATAAGGCCTTTTTAACTGAAGAAAGCAGGCGGCAAACAGCCCTAAATCAACACTTGCCCACTAAGCTAGAGAAATGAACCAGGATGCACAGTGCCCACCTCACCTTAATACCCTCTCCTGGTTCCTGGTTTGGAAGTCGGCACTGTTAAGGACCCCTGAGGAAGAGCCAGCTCTAGGCTTTCCTCATCTAAAGCATGTAGCAACAGTCCAGGACAGCTCCATGTTACCCAAGCCTGGACAGAGGCTGGTAACATCGGCTCTATCTCCTCCATACAGAAAGAAGGAATAAATTCTTGTTTTGCATACCTGTTTTCTAGAAACTTAAAAAACAAAAACAAAAAAACAGAAGCCCAAGGGAAAGGGAAAGCTACAGGACACCCACGGAGTGGAAAGAACCAAGATGGACAGGGTTAGGGCACAAAGATACGAAGGGACCAAGATGTGGAAGCGGTGCAAGGGGGAACCTGCAGGCAGGGAGTGAGAAGATGCAGAGAGAAAGTGAGGAGCTATGATAAAACCACGGTGAGACACGGTAGATTGGCATCAGTGGTCCTCCAAACAGGCTGCGGTCCCGAGAAGCCACCCGCTAGTGGCCCAGGAGCAACATCTAGCAGCAGTTTAGTGTCTGCGCTCTGGGTAGCCTGAATTCTGACATCCTTCTTCTGAGAGGTCCTTTCCCTGACTGTGGTGCAGCCTCAAAATTACCCCCCAACCCCCCATGGCTGAGAGGCCTTCCTCCACACAGCTACTCCCAGCCCATTTCCAGAAGCCCAGATGACCCAAAGGGGACTCTGGGTAATCACCTTCCAGGGGCGTAATCATCATTATTAGTTAACTGGGCCCCAGAGTAGAGCCTGGGTAGGTATTTACCGGAAGCAAAAATAGGAGTAGACAGATCTGAGGAAGGAGGCCTTTTATTTGCAGAGTGGTTATGGTGAAGGAGATCTGCCACGCTAGCATGTTTTCATACAAGGTGGACAGTCCCTCAGAACTGAGTGTCCTCAGCAAATTTAACAAGGTATTTAATGCTTTAAAAAATAAAAGTTTTAAAAAGGGACATCAGGATCTAACTTAAGTCTATAAAATTGTAGTCCACGTCACAGAGGAAGACCTGGGCCCAATTAAAGGCGTTCTTAAGGGAACTTACAGACTATGAGACGATAAAAGCCTGGCTAGCCCCTGACTTGGAGTTTCTACCCTTTACTAATCTTCCTCTTTGTAAGCCAAGTCTAGAAAGCACAGCCGCTACATGTCTTAGTCCTAACAAATAAAATGAAAAATGAATGAATGAATGAATGAATGGATGGATGGAAAAGCAATCCTGGGTAATGCTTGTTCCCTTAAAAAGTTTTTCCATAATGGAAAACAAACCAAGCCTTGCTCAAGGTCATGCTGCAAGTTCGAAGCTAACACAAGGGTTCTGGCTGCAGGCTCTGAGCCCAGCACTCATTACTTTCTCTCTTGGAATTTAAGTTTCAACACACTAAGAAATTCTGTGAAATCCAAAGAGAATTTTACCAAATCCTAGCACAGCTTCTCATGAAATCTCACAGCGAAAACACATTGCTTCTCGGAAGCTTCCAAAGAGAGCCTGGGCTGCAGCAGAAAACATGTGGCCTGGACTTTCAAGGGGGGGGAGGGGGGGTTACAGAGAGGTTCCTTGCTAATAAAATCACTTCCAGCCCAAACTGACCCACATTTAGAAACCGGGAGCCAATTAATCTGACATCAGTAAAATCTGTGCTGTGCTACAGCTCAAACATTTGAAAATTTACTTTGGGTTGAATATTTCCAGAAAGTTCTCCTGCTGGGGAGTGGTCTGCAGGTTCATTTCTTCGCATGACAACATCAACGCTCGGAACTCCAGGCCTTCCGGAGCATGTCCTGAGGGCTCTCAGCTGCTGGATTGAGTTCGAGGTCCTCAAAGTATGTACCATTGTCCAACCCACATAATGTGTTAATCTGAGGGCTATTACGTTGACTTGTTCTAAGTCACTCTGAGCAGAAACGCATAGTCTTCGGGGGCATTGTCCAGCTAGATACCCAACTGCACTATATTTACCATAAGGCTAATCACTGTCCCGACAGGACACACAAAAGCGGCAGTTCACTAACTGCTTTCAGAGTGTCTTCCGGTGAGGACTCTGCAGGGACTGCAGCCATTCCTACTGCAGCCTGCTCCTCCCTGTGGAGAGACGGGTTGAGGGGGCTGCAAGGCAGACATGCTGTCAGCTGTGCGCCACGGAGAAGCAGTGCTAACGTCATCACTTATCAATGCTGGTAGCTCTTCCCAGTGGTCAAACACAATGTGCAAACTTGGGAGTCCCAGAGTCTCTGTTCATAGACTCCTGCAAAATCGACTGGCCGACTCTTTCCGGTTGCTGGCTTGCCCTTCATGACTCCACGTTTGCTGTTATTCTTGTAATACAGCTTAAGACTGATCCACTCAATGCCGGTCCCGTGTATGACCAAGTGTGTTTGGGATTTTCTTAGTGCACGTTTCTGAAAGTTAGAACAGCCTGTTGATTTCCCAGGGCACCCCCATGTGAGCACTGCCGCCTCAGTGCTGACGCTGGTTCTGTGATTTTACATTTCTATAAGTGGGGTGCCTACTCATACAAATTTAACATAGTAGTGATTTTTTTTTTCCTCCTTGAAAATGCGTTACTTGAGCATATCTCACAACTCACGATGTAGCAGAATTGAGAAGGCGGTGTTGAAGAGAGCACTCACGGGCTCCTCGAATCTACATCATTTCTTGTCTCCATATAAGACAAAGGCCAGATAAGAGTGACGATGGTCCGGTATTTGTGCAGAAGGCGTGTCATTTGCCAAGCAACTCCTAAACATCTGGTGAGTGCATGGGATGCGAGTCTACCTCCACTGCACTTCAGAACCGCCTGGCCCTGAACTTTTTTTTTTCTTAACTGCAGCCCATCAGGGAGGTAATTATTACTCTCCTCACTTTCCAGATCAGCCCACTGGATGATGAGCAGCTTCCTGAGCTGAGTGACACACAGAAGGACAGCTAAGTCCAGGTGAAGACAGCCACCTCCAAAGCCGGAGTGCTCACTACTGAATGCTGTGGCCTTGACAGTCAGTAGCTTCGGCCTTCCCACACTTCATAGGTAAAGGAACCAAGGCTCTATATCCTCCCTCACTTCATAGGTTAAGGAATCAAGGCTCTATATCCTTCCCATACTTCATAGGTAAAGGAACCAAGGCTCTATATCCGGCTGTTGCTGTGAAAGCCCACAGCTGGCTAAGGAGAAGCCAAGACACTGGGAGCTACATACCACGTGAGCTGTGCAAATTCAGAGGCAGGAAATATTTCCAATAACCTAGATAAAAACACAGTTCTGGGCTGGGGAGGTAGCCCACTGGCACACTACTCCGCGCCTAAGTTCCATTCCCAACTCCACTGTGCCCTACCAACACCCCAAAAAGTTATGTCAAACAGTGCCTGGGTATTTTAGACAAAGTCTGCTCTATAGCAACAAATCTGTGTGTATCCTATCTCAACCCTCAGCCCTGCCCAAAAGCCTTGCAAACTGCCTAGTTATTATGTTTTACGCATCCGACTAGGAAACTACATTCCCCACATTCAAAACAGGCTTTTCTGCTGCTTCCAAGGGGGGCTGGAGGTCGCTGCCTGGCAACAAGCATTCACACAGATCTTACTAGAACCAGCCTCACACAGGGAACCAGAAGGAATAGTTTTGGTGTCAGAGACTGCAGCCATTGGAAGCCAAAGATCTGGCAAGCCTAAGAGGCAGATCAGGGAGCCTGGCTATACTGTACTTCCTCCTTGTAGAATGGCATGGGTCTGGCTTCCTTCCCATTCCTCTCCCTGTCACACCTAAGATTGTGGGATGCTCCATAGATGCATGGACTGCTTATAGAAGGAAGGTCGCTTCAAGGCATACTGGCAATAAACAAGTTTCACTGAGTGTCTGGCTAGACGCCTGCCACACTTGGGCTGAACAATCTAGGAGCTTGCCTCAAGAAGAGGAGAAATTTCATTTTACGGAATGACCAAATATTTTCCCAGGCCCTCGGCTGCTTCATTAACGCTGGCCTTATTTGGGGAGAAAGAAAACTGGCTTGAAGCATCGTGGTGGTTTTATGTGCCGTGAACTGGCAATGTTTTGGAACAAAAAACAAGTTTTATACAAGGGTACTTACGGCGTCATTATCGCATTTTCCAAGCCCAGGACACTGCTTGCCAGGGAGGGAAGGAAAGAGCTGAGAACGGAGAACAGTGCCTACCTTCAGGCCGGCTGCGCTGAAACAAGGGGGCTTTAGAATACCACGTAGTTCGTGTGTGCATTTATGGTAAACTAACCCGCTTGCATTTACCCTATAACAGTGTTACAGGTAGACATACTTATGTAATTTATTTAATGTCCTCTAAAACCCATGCTTACTTAGGTTTCATACAATTTATTAAGTTTTCAGTCTGGCCTACAGAAAAGGGGAAAATAGAAGCAGATGTTCGCCTACTTCTCACAGTTAAATGTTCTCAGCCTCCTGCAAAGAGTAGGACTGGCTGGAAAATACTCAACTGGAAGCCTGCCCTGTCCTGGTGCCTCCCTCACACCCCAAGGAAGAGCCCTGTCCCTGACGAATCTTAGGCTCCTTGCAGCCAACCAGGGCCAAAGAACATAATATTTACATACATACATACATACATACATACATACATACATACATACATACACATGAATAAATGAAATCTCAAGCAAGAAAATACAGACGTCTGGTTGGAAACCTGTTACCTGTTCCAAAGAGCACAGTCCCTCTGCAAAGCGAAAACGAACAGTCCCAGCCAGCCTTCCGGCCTGTAATGGTCTCCCTAGGTAGCAACCAACAGCTCCCCTTCCTCCCAGGATGGTCTACCAGACATCCCAGGGCCTTATAGGAACCTCCACCAACCTGCCTGGGAGACATAGTCAGCCAGCACACTCAACAAGTCTCTCTCCCTGTCCCTAGCCCCCAACTCTCCTCCTGCCCATATTTACCTTCCAAATCTCTTGGCATAGTTCCCTCTTCCTAAATAAAAACTCTTCTGTGATCGATTCTTGGTTCTTTTCCCTTGCTTTATTTTTTATTTTTTCTCTCCCACTGCAGGCCCCTTAGAAGAGGCTCAGCATCAGCTAGGGGCAGGAGCTCTCAAGGGAGCAACCCAGAGGGGAAAGGAGACAACCCGGAGAGGACAGACTGACAGCTTTGGATACCAGAACCAAAGTCATGTCTCATCCAGCATCAAGATCCCACAGAGTTCACACTCCTCATGTTTCCCTCCCTCACACCCTCACCCCAGGGTCACTGCAATCCACTCAGCAATGAAGACTAAACTATAAAAACTGTCATCGCCTCATTGTTCAAGAAACCAGGGCCTGGAAGTGTGCCTTAGAGGCAGAATGCCTGGCTGACAAGCACAAGGTTCTGGGTTCAATCCCTGGTATAAGGTAAAAGTTGGGGGGGGGGCAGGAGGAGAACTAGGAAATATAAGTAATAACCTGTCATCAAGGTTAAGGACAAGAGACACATGGAGACAAGTGGAATGCTCTAGCATGACTTCAGAGCCACGTTAGGGTCCAGGTAGAGAAGGGTGCTCCTAGACAGACGGCGGGAACCAGGACCCCCACCTCCCCACCAGAAGCTGTGCTGTCTGCTAGCTCTGCGGCACAGCAGGCGGAAGAACTGGAGCTCAAGCCTGCAGGGCCAGCTTTCATTCCATGCTTAGAGGCTTCATATGGAGTCCACACAACCGGTGGCAGACTCTACGGACACAAACAGACTTCGTCTGTCTGCCTGCTGATATTTCCACCAAAAATGTCGCACCCAGTTTATTGTTCAGGCATTGGCAGTAAAGGGCTCAAGATGAAACTCTCCCTCACTTACTGAAGACCCCCTAATGTCCCGCAGGCTGCAGACCCCAGGGGGGTTAAAAACAGACCACAAAGCCCTGACATCCAGTTCTCAGTTCAACTCCTTCCCCGGCTTATACAAAGGCCTAATGGACTCTTAATTGGGTTGAATATGGCCTAGATGCCAAAAGACAAATAATCAGGCCTGGGAAGACTCAACTTTTAAAAATTACTACCTGTTCTCTACCCTACCCCCCAAAATAGGGGTTAGGATGGGGATGAATAACAACAAAAAGTGCTATGTCCAGACACAGGTGTCAGAGATGTGACAGCAAGGAAGATGCCAGGAATATGCTAACCTTTAGCCGGAGTCACTATAAGCCAAAGATCTTAGAGAGAGATGGTGTGGCCTCTTTTCTTGCACCTGGTGTGGACATGTTTGTGAGTATATGGGAACAGACAGGTACGACTAAGCCAGGTTCCCAGGAACTCCATCTACATGGGAGGTGACCAGTTCCATTATGGAAGGTGAGGGTCGAGGGTCAGCATCGGGGACAGATCCACAGTGTCCCCTGGGCTCTAGCCATGGGAAAGGAAACCAATACTATTGCATATCCCAGAGCATCGGTTTCATAGAACTCATTTTCCAAACATTTCAGACGTGGTGAAACTGTAAACTTGTACTCTCCGCCCCCTCCTTCTTCCCTGGCCACAGCTTAGGAGGCAAGTCCTGTCACCTTTTGTTAGCAACAAGAGACAGATGGAGCGCTACAACAGTCATTGCCTCTTTGCCTCTGAAGCTCTCTCCACTTCGCAGTCTCTGAAGAGATCCTTTGAGAACTATCTCCTACCTCTTAAGAACGGACAGGAAATGTGACGACTCTCAAGAGGGTGCACATAGCCGATCCTAACTACTGAGGAGCCATGTGAGAGAGTGTACACACATCAGCTAACAAACCGGGGATTCCCTTTGTCAAGAAAAAGATCAGAACCTAACTGCATAGTTCCAGGAGGAGATCAATACCGTCAGAAGGAAAGAGAGAGAGAGAAAGCAGGCACTTAATTCACTGCCCTTTCATCTCGATGGAAGAGCAAATTTCCTGGGTGACAAGGCTTCCCCTCTCCCCCAAAGTCTTGACCGAGGAAGAATGTGTGAAATATTTACGACCGGCCTTTCTAACTAATACCAGCAACACGTTTACAAATATACTCATTAGTACCTAGACACCAGAGGGACACGGCCTGAAGTTGGACGATTCCTGGTAGGCACTAATCCACTATATTGGCAAAATGCAGTGGGAGAGCAAAATATGGTCTATCCAGTCAGCATTTCTAAGGGAGGATGCCTGGGCCTCCACACAGAGGACCCTTCTGGTCACTTCTCACCCCGGCCAGGTGAGAGAACACTCCACCAGCTCTGTGACAGGACCATAAGTGATAAGCCACCAGGCTCATGAGTGATAAGCTGCAGATGACTCAGTTCATAACACACTTGCCACTGAGGCGTGAGGACATGAGTTAAATCCCCCAGCAAAAAAAAGCTTTGTCTGTCCACTCCGAGTGCTGGAGAGGCAGAGGCAGGAGGCTCTCTGGAGCTTATTGACTGGCCTGTCTAGACCAGTCACCAAGGCCCAGGTTCACTGAGAGAGCTGTGTCAATACAATACTACACCTACACACACACACACACACACATACACACACACACACACACACACACACACAGCAACTACAGCTAGCCTTAGGAAATTGTCCACCAAAAGTCATTGGACTGTCTGCTCAAAGAAGCCATAGCCAGAGGCTTTGCAGACAAAGGCAAAGTGGGGAACTGAGTCCCTAAATCATAAATTAAGGTGGGGAGGAAGAGTCACAGCAACGCTTACTAATGGAGTTCCCAGATCTTGACCCTATGAGGTTTCCATGGAGTTGCGGACCTTAAGATTTCAGCCCCCTAAATAAATGAGGTGAGGTCTTCCGCGAACACAAATTTTGCAAGGATAACTACTGCCTCATCTTCACACGGTGGCAGGCCACAGTCAGCTTTCACAGGGACCAGAGCAGCCACCACTTTGAGCAGCCTTGACTGTGGGACAGACCCTTCCCAGCAAAGTTTTTCCTGTATTATTTGGGCTCCGTGATCACACAGTGTACCAACTTCCGCATCTAGAAACACGGTCTTCTGGGAAAAGCACACTCTCATCAGTGTGGCTGGGGAGTCCTGCCATAGCTTGTAATTTTGGCGAAGGAAGTGACTTCCTGTCTGACAGGAAGCAGATGCCAAAGTTCACTTTAGCCGCCTGCAAAATTCTTGTGGAAAAGTGAGTGGGGGTGGGGGGTGAGGGTTGAGGGAGTGAGTGAGGGAGGGAGAGAGAGGAGTGAGGGAGTGAGTGAGTGAGTGAGTGAGTGAGTGAGTGAGTGAGTGAGTTTGTGAGTGAGTGACTTCCCCCAAGAGAAGGCAGTCCTTTATCAGGAGGAGCCCAACCCTTCCAAGACAGCCAACCTCTCCCCTGACCCTATTTATTAAAATGAGTTTATCTAACAAACAGCTGAAGCTCGTTCTATCCTGAAGAAGTAAGTCTGGTCTCTGCCTCGGAAACAACAGCCCTTTCAAAGCTTCTAGGACATAATTACCAGTTGAGTTTTGAACTTTGCCCAGATAAAGGCTGATAGGGCAGGCTGTGCTGTTTGCTCCTCTAATCAACTAAGTTCAAGTGTGAATAGAATGCTGGCCTCCCTTTGTGCCTCCAACTCCCTCCAAGACAAAGTTACTTTTCTCCTTTTATTAAGGGTATTTTTACGAGGGGGATTCTGAGTCACTAGTTTTGTTTTTGAAAATTCCAACTACTTGAAATGGGGGTGGGGGGTGGGGTTGAGTCCACCGAAGCAGTTTTTGTTGTTGTTGTTTGTTTTTCGAAGAGTGTACACTAACAAGATTGAAAGCTGAAAGCTAAAGTTCTGTAACCTCCAGCCTCATAGCCACCGGAACAAGCACCATCTACTGGCAGCAACCTCTAAAAGCTAATGCGGTGCAAAGCGAACATGCTATTGGGCTCACACACGCAGCACCCCACCCCCTGCCCCCCAAGAGTGCTCAGGACAGAGGGAGCAACACATAGTACATAAAGCAATCTGCTGTTTTCTTATCATTTACTGGCATTTTTAATAGTTTCTTTCTTTCTTTCTTTCTTTCTTTCTTTCTTTCTTTCTTTCTTTCTTTCTTTC
>OU015757.1:73222311-73235060 GCA_907169655.1 Acomys percivali | reverse complement strand
TTCTTTCTTTCTTTCTTTCTTTCTTTCTTTCTTTCTTTCTTTCTTTCCAATGCAGCTTTCTGTCTTTCCTTTTTCCTCTCTCCAAGCAATCTCCCAGCCAGCGGCAGGCAGTAAACAGTTAATATTCCACTCTCCCCTGCTGCCTTGAAAAGCAAAGGAACAATTGAGACATTGTCCAGTGAACAAGACTCCCAGAGAAGACATTTTTGTTTACGTCCCAGTTCTCAGACTGTCAGTTTCCACTGGGCACGTGAAAGCCTGGCCCACACCACCACCCAGCTCCCACTGAAAGGGTTCAGCTCAGCTTGTTTTAAAGCTTTGGAGTCTGTTTTTGATTCAAACCCCAAACCTCCCCTCCCCAGCACCCCGCCTTTTCCCCCAGAAAGTTGCCTCCTAACTCTGAGACTCTGTTGCAATTCCTTTTTGGCACCCTTTGCCAAGAAAAGTAACAAAATATTTTTGAATACCAATGTTTGCATGGTTTGGGCAAAGAGGGTGGGGGTGGGAGGGTGGGTGGGAAGAAAAGTCCAGACTAGTGACCGAGGCCCTGAAAGCCAGGGTGTTTTCTTGGGCTCTCAAAACTACTCCTCTCGAGTGTGTGTAGGTGAGCGGGTACCAATAACAGCCTCACAGGAAACATCTAGAAATCAGAAAACCTTTCAAAATCCACAGACACCTTCAAAAAAAACCAGACTTTAGGTCCAAAGAGCAATAGTTTTCTCCCAATCCAGGCCACTACCTGGTGTAGGACTGGAACTACAGCCCAAGCATCCCCCGGCACCATCCTTAAAAGACGCGGGCAACGGCAAAGGCAAGGATTTTGCAGGCTTGCGGCCCACTCTGTGAGCCTACTTCCTGTTTAAGGAAGGGCATCACTGGCTTTGACTCCTGCAGCAGCTTAGGGATAGAAAGGGCAGGCTACCACTCTGTTCACAGACACTCTTTCCCATTGGCCCAAAGCCACCTATAGAAAGATGCACAGGAATGTGCATACAGAGGTGCTTTCACATAGGCACACACACACACACACACACACACACACACATGTGCACACACAGCAAGCACACCAAAGATGTATTCACACAGGCACATAGAGAGGTGCACACACACAGTGGGCACACACAGATGCATACACACAGGCACACATACAGGCAGGCACAAGCACATGCACATGTACATGTACACACACACACACACACACAAATACACACACACACACACACACACACACACACACATCAAAACAGAGAGTTCCATTCAGGAAATAAGACTCCTGACAACTTGAGAGCCACAAGAATTCTAACTCCCTCAATCCCCTCATTATTCAAGTCAGAGCCATAGCCATTTTTTGTCACAAACTGGCCAGGAAACCCACAGATGGGGTGAGGCTACTACTTGCTGCCTCCTGAGCACCACAGGAAAGAAGTCCACATTCCTTGGTGGCTCTACCCAAACTGTAGAAAGCCACTCTTTCCCACCAGCCTTATGCACCTTTCTTTTCCCTCCCCCCCATCCCCAGTGTGGAATTTGGCTATCTTCCCACTGTGTACTTTGTGAGGGATGAGAGTCCACACCCCCTTTCATCCCCCTGTCACAGGCCTCCCCAGGCCCCTTCGCCCCGCCCCCAGCTCCTGTCACCAGGTGCTGATACTTTTATGGCATATTTGAAATGTAACAAGGCATTCCCTCCCTTTTCAGAGGAGGCCCTGTTAGCAGTCATAAGTTATCACTAGCCAGCCCGAGTCAAAAGACAGGATTCCTAGAGCACATGGGAAGATGGGAACAGTGTCACAGCCACCACCTTCTCCCGCTTCTGAGGCCCTGATGACCCAGCGGAAGGGAGAGGAGGTGGAGAGACCTTGGCAGGATAATTAGCTCCTCCTCTGGTGTCCATACACAGGAGGGGGTGGGGCGGGTATCTGTGCGGACACTCACAAGTACAGAGCTGGCTTGTGGCTTTGCTCCTCAGAGCAGCCCCCTCTGCCTCCCAGCTTTCCTTCCCTGGAGCTCCAAGTCCCCTCAGGAATTGCCACACCTGAAAGTCTGCACAGGAAACAAGACCTCTGGTCCTACCACACTAAGACTGCCAAGTCCGAGCCTCCATCCTTGAAAAGGCCGCCTTCTTCCCTGGTTCGTTATCTGTAAGACCGGGCTAACGTTTAGCAGCTGAGGGTGATAGTGGGAAAGCCACATGTTGTAAGAATCAAAACGTCGTTTTGTTTCATTATTTATCAATCTATCCGTTTGGTCCATGGTATGTCTTGGGTTGCTGGTTTGGGTGTCTGTACCTTCCCATCCCATCCCTCCCTTCAACAGGATGAAAGTGCCAAGACTTGGCAGGCACATTCTGAAACACACCTGTCAGGGTGCATCCCCACTAGTGTTGGAGGAGAGGAAGAAGAAGAACCAGAGCAATTATCTGGCTTCTCATTTCGACAGCCAGTGCCTGCCCCTCCGATGACCAGCCTACTGGCAGCAAGCAGTCTTCCGCAAATAGAAAAGCTGAGCCTGTCAGAAACGGTCTGCGGGCTTCAGGTGCACTTAGAGCAGGGGCCATTTCGGCCCTGATCCTTGTGGTCCTCCTCAGATCTCTCCTAGACTGGAGAGTTGGGGAGATGATGAGAGCCCAAACCCCAGGAAGTAGCTCCAGCTTGCTCATCAGGCGTCCCTTCCTCGCCTGCCCACCCGAAGTGCTTTTTTTCCAAGTGGCAAATGAATCACGTCAGACCAAAAGCCATTTAAAAAGTACATGTTGTAAAAGACCCATGCTGCAGGCCTTCCATTTATTAATTATGCTATGGGTTAGGATCAAAGTAGAAGAAATCTTGGTGTACTTGAAATAAATGGCTTTTGTGGTTACCTAAATCCTCTGAGTCCCCTGGAATGTAATTCCTTAGGCAAAAACAGCTCCCCAGACTTCTTGGCTACCCCCTCTACACACACACACACACACACACACACACACACCACTGAGGTTGATGACTCTGCATCAGGCCTGCATGAATGATGTAATTACTTGGGCTTTACTTTATGTTTTAGTTACATGAAGTACAGAGCTCTTCCTCTTGGGCTGCCCTTCCAGCTCTAGATTCTCATGTCCACTGCTGCCTCCTCATGCTCAAGCCCTTCCCTCCTCCTTCCTGTCCCTTGCCCTTCTCCCTCTTTCTTTCCAATTAGATGCAAATGAAAAATAACACGGAACCCGGTGGCAGGGTCGCACGCCTTTAATCCCAGCACTAGGGAGGCGGACAAGTAGATCTCTGGGTTCCAGGACAGCCGAGGCTACATAGAGAAACCCTGCCTGCCTAGGACAACCAAAACTGAAAAAATAGAAACCCCTGCGGGCCCATGGTATGGCTCAGTGGGGAAGCGGCGCTCTGGGGTCCACGTGGTGGAAGAGAACTGGCTCCTATAGGCTGTTGTCTCGTATGCACGTGCCGACACACTAAATAAACAGTAATCAAATACTTCTCAAATTAACGCCAGGCCACTCGAGGTGCCACAGGCCTTCAGTCCCAGCACTCAGGAGGCAGAGGCAGGCAGATTGCTGTGAGTTCAAGGCCAGCCTCATCTCACCCATGCAAGCCAGGGTTCCATAGTAAGATCATGACTCAAAAATAAAAAAAAAATAATAATAATGACTTAGGAAGATGTCAGGACTCAAGCTGCACTTTAGTCTTCATTAAGGTGAAGTAGCTGCACCAAGTCACTGAGGAGGACTTATGGGTAAGACACTCAGAGTGAATCCTGGCGCTGCCCATTACCTCATATCAATCTAGCTCTTGAGACCCTGGATTCCTTATCTCTAAAATGAGGATATGAGCACTTACTTCAGGAAGAACTGTTGAAAAGACTGATGAATCCAAAACACTCGGTGGGGCTGAGGCCTCATCAATACGCGACAGCATCCCCTACCATCCCTGCACTTCAAATCCCCAGAGACTTCTGCATCCCATGCTTTCTGTACCTCCCACTAGATGAGATTCTTCAAAATAAATTAAAACAAATTCCTTGGCTTAGATGACTGAGAAAAGTGACTTCTCCGGTTGTGGCTAAAGTAGCAGGTATGCGATGAAAGCCTGTGCTCCTGAGGCTAAGGAGAAAGCTTGTGCTCCTGAGACTGAGGAGATGCCAGGCAGCAAAGCGTTTGCTACGCAAGCACAAGGACCTGAGTTCAATCCTCAGACTCCACACTTACAAAGCTGGGTGTGTGGAGCATGCTCACAAACCTACGCCTTCGGAGACAGACAGGTGGGCTCCAGGAGCTCAGTGGCCAGCTAGCCAGCCACCCTGGCAAATTCCAGGCCAATGAGAAACCGTGACACTAACAAAATGGAGGAGGAAGAGGAGGACAATGAAAAACAACACCTGGGACCGTTCTGTCCCTCCAAAGCATGTGCATACAAATGCTCAGGAGCAAACACACTCTTAAACACACGCACACACATAAAGAACAAAACAGTTCTTACAGCATTTGCAGAATCTGGAGCTACTTAGCTACAACAAGAAAACACAGAAGATGATACTGATGTACTCAAATACACTGAAATTTAAAATGTATTTAAAATTCCATCTGTACAAAGTTTAGTAACAGCACGGGGTAGGGGAAAGTACTTCCAGCTCTTACAACCTCACCTCCGACTTAAATACAGAGCTCTGTAAATCACCGTGGGGAAATTAGTGGATTCCTCCAAATAAAGGCGAAAGTACACTGGGTGCAGCAGTAAGCATACACTACATTTAAGCTCAGAAGGCAACGAAGCACAAGCTAGATAAAGCAGACCGAACAGTAGTGAGAGGGTAGTGTCTGCACTGGAAGCAGAGGTGTTCACTGTCTGATCCCAGAGAGTCTGGAAATACGGATTTAACCAAAATCCAGGAAAGGCCCTCTCCTGCTCTGCGTTGGCACAAACCCTGGGGAGAGGCCTGCTAGCTGCCCATTCACTTCAGCCCAAGGGCTGCCAGGCAGCACAGTTCATACCCTTAAGAGGCTGTGAGCAGGGGCTGGGGAGGTGGCTTAGGTGCTGAGAGCACTTGACGCTCTTGCAGGACTGAGGTTCCACATAAGAAAACCAATGTGGTGGCCGTGTTTACAATCCCAGTGGTGGGGGCAGAAGCAGCAAGATCCTCAAGCCAGCCAGCCTAACTCAACGATCAAGTGCCAGATGAAACTGAGTATTCGCCCTCCCCGCATCCCCCTCCCTCCAAAAAATAAAGATGGCATCCTAAGGAAAAAACCCTGAGGTCGATCTTTGATTTCTATACACACATGCACACATATATGTATACACATAGGGATGAGGGTTTGCTACCAGGAGAGCGATCAACATATAAATTCCAGGATAATGTCTTAATAGTAAAAGGAAAAACAGGACAAGGAAAAAATCCTAGAGAAAGGATGGATGGCTCTGGCCTGTGACTGGGCGGCCTTGTAGTAGCTGCGGCCCAGGAATGAGACATAACCAAAATTTCGGCAGACCTCTCGACTTGGCTTCCATTCTGAACTTTGGTATATGAGCTTGGGCCTGGCAGGATCCTGACTTTGCCAAATGAAAACCCGTGAAGGAGATTTCACACACGCACCCTGACGCCAGAGCACTCAGGCAAGCCCAACCCTGCTGGCCTCCTACATAGCATGAGCCACCCTCACAGCCCAAGCCTACTCCCCAGGGCCAATGGCTGCCCTGCCTCTCCCTTGCAAACGTCCTCTGCCACACACTTATTCCATACAGATGTCCAAATGCACACTAGCTCACAGGCCAGATTTTAAATCATACAATCAAACTTCCGCATACAGCTTCTGGCTTAAGACCTGTGCTTATACCTCACATATGATGGACTTACAGTGTGCTAAATAAGTCAGCCTAAGAACTGTCATATGAACACAGAACAGCAAGACAGAGACATAAAACAAACATGTGTATTAAATCAGAAGAAAAAGGGAACCTGCTTTTCCAAACTAAAGGTCCAGGGAGCATAAAAAATTATCGCCCTTTTTAGAGACACCATGTTTTCTTTTGTTCTGTTTTATCATGCCATATTTAACTGAAGGCTGGGAAGAAATGAGACTTGCACCAATTGCTCCTGGCTGGAGAGCCATAGCCCAGCTCCTAATTTCACTTCTTGGACATGTCTTCATTTCTGCCTCTGATAGAACACTGTCCCCTGTCCCACCTCCCCTGGTTATCTTTACCTGTGGATTTGACACAGCGTAGGGTCATCTGGGAGGATATCAACTGAGAAACTGTCTAACTCAGAGTGGACTGAGGCCGCACTGGGCACTGTCTTGATTGGTACCTGACGGGAGCGTGAAGCCCACCGTGGGCAGCACCACCCTAGGCAGGCGGGCCTGGACCCCTTAACAAAGGGAGGCATAAGCCAGCCTCCCAGCTGGCCAGCCAGCAAGCAGCACCCTGCATAGTTCCTGCTGTACTTGACTGCAAAGTGAGGTCCTTGGTTGGACATCATGCTGTGTGGAACAGCAAACAGGATTGCCTTCAAGTTCCTGCCTTGAGTTCCTGCCTTAGCGTCTCTCGGCGATGGACTGACCCGGAAGGGTAAACTGAAATGAGCCCACTTCTCCCCTAAGTGGCTTCTGGACACAATGATTCACCACAGTGACAAAAGTGAAACCAGAGCACAGTCATTTCACTTGCAACCAGCTTTCAGGCAGTAAGAGATTGAGAAGACGGACATGGGATTGCACCCCTTTAACCCTGAACTCGGGAGGCAGGTGGATCTCTGTGAGTTCAAGGCCTGCCTGCTCTATGGGGTGAGTCTAGAACAGCTGGGATTGTGTAGAGGCCCTGACTCAAAAAGAGGAAGATGGCTTACCATGGCATCCCTATGGGCACTGCAGGTAGGAAGCTCAGTTTCTGATATTTTCTTTAAAAAGCACCAAGGCCAATGCTGAGCCTATGTCATCCTTTGCTCTGCCCCTCCCCCTGGGCAGATTTAAAGCCACCCAAACCCTTGAGTCTGGAGTCCTGACACACTGCGCCTCAGACTCCCTCTGTGTGTGCTGCTGCAGGCAGACACTACCAGGCCTACAGGGACAAGCAGGGCCCTCAGCTCCAGGGCCTCAAACCAACAGTCTGGGTCTTTAGTACAGTATGGGATTTTTGTTTTGTTTTTGTTTTGATGAACAATGGACATCACACTTCTACCGATAGGAAAGTACTCCCACAAGTGAGAGAAACAACGGACCCTCAGTTCCCCACCAATTATCTGTGGTAAGAAACAATGGCTCTAAAATATACAAGTAAATGTTGCCAAGAAGCAAAGAGTTCCCAGCAACGGTGAGTATGTGAATGGAAGCTGGAGAAGAACGTCTAAAAAACTAAAAATACAAAATCAGGAATTTCATGAAAATACCTAACATTCATTTTTAAATTCCCCGTGGCCACAGAAATGAATCTTGGGAACTCCTGTATCCACATAAGCCTCCTTTTGCAGGTCACTGTTGGAAACATGGGCTTCTGTGTGCAACAGTGGCAGACCTGGTTCATGTCCTAGAACTTTTACTTTGAGAGAAATAAAAATTAAATATATATACATATATATTTATATATTATATACATGGGTTTTTTTTTAACAGCATAAACCTAAATGCTTGAATAACTCTATCAGAACTGCTTTGGCCATAAAACAACAGAAAACCACTTCAAACTAGTTAAGGTGTTGGCTCCCTGGGGTAACAGAAAATTAAACTGTGCCATCCAGTTATTCTCTCTGCACCCATTTTAACCCTCTGCAAATGAGAGTCTTCCACACCAGCACCAGGGGAACTGTACACCAAGGCTACTATGTATCTATATGGGAACAGGAAAACAAATGCAAAAAGTCACAGAATTAGACTCTGCATAAAAACACACAAACCTGTATTACATGTCTACCCCCTGCCCGAGCTCATGTCCACCAGACAGGAAGGGCAGGGCAAGGGTAGTCTGCCACAGTGAAGAGGAAATGGTACTGTTATCAAGAAGAGAAGCAAGGTAAGGGACAGATGTCATCCTCCGCACCCAGGCCATCCTAAGGTCACAGCTCCCAACTGGAAGGACAGCACAGCACACGCGGGCTGCTTGCCAAGGCTACACCTGCCAAGCCCTTTGCAGAAACCGGGATGAGAAACCCCAGTCCAGAGGTCTGGGAAGAGGCACTTGGCTACAGCATCCAAATGGAAGTGGCTCCTCCCAGTGCCTCTGACCACACCTTGTAATTCTCCACATCACTGTGTACGATTTAACAGAAGAGGGCTGCTACCATGTCCCAAAGAAAGTATTTTTGGGAGGCCAAGGATGTTCTCAGCTAACAGACAGCTCGTCTAGCAGCAAGAAGCCCTGGTTTCACGCCCCAGCACCGCACACACCAAATATGGTGGCACACACCTGCCATCTCAGCACTTGGGACTTGGAGGCCGGAGAATCTGGTGCCCCAAGGTCTCTGTAGGCTGCACAGTGAGTCGGACGCTCACGTGAGCTACGTGAAACCCTGTATCAAAACAAAACACTGTTTTTGCTCCTGAGTTTCAACGAGGTTTCCCAGGAAACCTGGCCATGTTCTCAGTTCACTATGAGGTATGTTTGTTTATATGTGAATTTTATTTTCTGTCCCCCGACTCCCATCAAGGTCAGCTTCTCCCTTCAGTAGCAAAAGCTGGGGGACAACACTTTGGCTACAGTCTCCCACAACCCTGAGCTGGGCCTAACAACAAAAGACACAGAAAGTGAGCGAGTCAGATGAGGCCTGAAGACAGATGTAGGTAAGTGCGCTGGGGTCCACCCAGGCACTGGAGAAAGCAGCCCCGAGGCTGTGCTGTGGGCTCTGGTTTCCTCCCTCCTGAATCGCTCCTTCTTTCTTCAGCCTGCTTAGGATCTCCTTCACTTTCAGACCCGGGGAATAGAAATGGAAACAGAGGAAGCAACAGGAAGCTTGTGCCCTTGCGGGGGGGAGGGGGCACGAGGTCTTCACACACACACACACACACACACACACACACACACACACACACACACACGTTGCTCTTAGACCCATTGAGATCTCCATCTCCTTCCCATTAAGCAGCCTCAGCGATGCACATAATTACTGCCCACATCCAGCCGCCATGCGGGTCTAGGCTGGAAAACAGATTGCATCACGACGACGTCTGGGGCTGTTTAGCAGCAGCAGCTGGAGATTGTGAGAGCCTACAGCTGGATGGACAAGGGGCTCCAGGGTGAGACAGGGCTCAGGTGCTCACCATCAGTGATGTCTGGCTCCCTCCCACCCAGCGTCCTGCAACCAAGACATCGGCCATACTGTCACATGCCTACTTGCGCTCAGGCAACAAAAACATGGCCGGTGTCTGGACTTAACTGGCCTAGGTGCTGTCAATTCTGAGTCCTTGAATCTCGGAACCAACTTGCAGTCAGGTGGCAGAGCCAAGGATCTGTCTGAGGCTGATATGGGTCTTTTTCATAAGACCAGATTTAGACGCTGATTTTCAGAAGTCTATGCTAGGGTGTATACAGTTTTCAAAGGCCACCATGACTGTAGGAACAAATTATAGGGATTCAAGAATGTTGAGTTGGGAAGTACTGTGGTGGTGATGGCAAAGTGTTGAAAAGGGCACATGTGCATACACACACACACACACACACACACACACACACACACACACACACATACGCATGAGAAAGGTTGGACTATCAGTCCACAGGATGGGCTGAGAGAATCAAACAGGAAGCATGAGAGAAAGAGAAGAATACAGAATGAACGAACCATCTTTGGTCCATGAGCTACTTACTGATAAAGACTGGAGACATTTAGCTAGATTCAGGGGATGCTAATGTTCATATTTATCCAGCATTCAAAGGGAGAGTGAGCCAGGCAGGCAGGACTCGGGCCTGGGGAATTACTGGTCATTCTTGCCTGGAGAGTCCCAGGCAACTCTTCCAACTTAACAAGACCTTCCACCCTGTACACAGCATGGCTATGACTACACTTCCTCATATAGGAGCCAATTCATCCCTTGCTCCTTAGCTCCCAGGACCATCCCATGCTGGAACCCATGTTTTCTCTTTCTACATTAGTATATAAAAGAGATGATGCGGCAGAGAGCACTCATCAGATAAAAGCTAGTTGTTACACAGGCACCAGGGCATGAGGTCAGACCTTGAAACATCTGAGTAAGAAGCGGGGTGTGGCCACGTGTGCCCTGGAGAGTCCAGACAGAGAATGGCTCGGCCTAGCTGGCTTCCAGTTCAGCTCCAGGGTTAGTGAAAGGCCCTGACTCAAGGGAATAAAGCATGACAAGGAGTACCGTGGCGCTCTGGCCTCCCCACACATGTGCATGGACACACATGGACACACACACACACACACACACACACACACACACACACACACACCACATGCAAATGTCTTTGATAAATTAAAAAAATAAAAAATAAAAAAGAAACAGGGCTAGAGAGATGGTTCTGTAGGTAAAGGTGCTTGCCACCAACCCTGATCACCTGACCTCAAGCCCCAGAACCCATCCAATAGAGAAACCTGACTGCCACACATTGTTTTGTGTTACAGAAGATGACAGTATGATTTACAAGGCACTAGTAAGTCAACCACAAAATAACCCCATAAGCACTTACTACAACTTTAGCAAAGTAAACTATCTCACATCAACTCCCAAGTCCTGAATTTCCCACTTTAGCACCGCTTTCCCAAGTACAGGAGCCTCTATCCCAGGAGTCTTAACTAGAAGGAGACAGAAGCCCTGCACCCTGGCTTTCTGGCGCTTCTGTGTAACCATGTCCCATGGGAAGTGCTGCCACAGCTACTGGGCGCGCTGGGCTATGAGTTAGAGTGTATTCAGGTAGACTATTGAGTCCCTGGCAAGCCCTGCCCCATGTCATAAGCCCAAATTATGTTTCTACAAAAATGTGCTACTACATCAGGGAGAGAGAGAGAGAGAGAGAGAGAGAGAGAGAGAGAGAGAGAGAGAGAGAGAGAGACATGTTGAAGTTCTGTGCTGAGGCTCTGCATACTCCGGGCATGATGCCGTCACATTGAGTCCAAACCAAATTTGCTCCAGTTCTCTACCAGAAACTGGTTTTCTGCTTAATTAATGGAGCACCACAGTGGGTGGGGAGAAATGAACCACCGGGCTCCTTGCCTTCAAGAAACTTACAATCTGGCTGGAGAAATCAGCAGGCCCCAAACACAGAGATAATCAGCAAGACAAGAAATGACAAGCAGGGTGGCATGGGTGCCAAAAGAATTCTTTTTGTTTTATTTACTGGAAAGATAAACAGAGCTCAAACCCTGAGCTGAGCTCTAAGACCCGTGTTAATTTAAAACAGGCTCCTGTGTTCAGTAAACAGAGCAGGTGCTGAAACCAAATCAGCTTCAGAAAGAAGGCTCCCCTCTCACCTCTTTATGCTAAGTAGACCTCAGCAGAAGGCAACCCTCCTCTAGAAGGGGTCTGAAGCCCAAAGCAAGATCCAGGACCCAGTGAGAGACTCTCTTGCCTTACAGAACCCAGAGCTTGCTAAACCTATTTTAAGAGAGAATTTTTTTCCAGTAACCTTATTAAACTCTGTGAAACAAATGTCAGGAAATACTAGCTAGCTGGGATCTGCCAGAGACTTTTCCCCAAAGCACACCAGGGCCCAGCTCTGAGAGATGGCAGAGCGCCAAGTGAGGCTGCCAGAGCCTCCCCAAGTTACTGTGGGCACATCTTTCACACAGGAGCCAATGGCCTCTCTGAAAAGTGGGTGTGTCTGACCAACAACCTAATTTGGGGATCATATGACTGACCAAGCTTACACAGAGCATCAAATAAACACCCTCTGCCCACTAAGATGACTGTAAAAGAAGTGTTGTAACTAAAGCGGTTTACCAAAGGACACACTTGTAATCCTAGGGCTAGAAGTAGAGGCAGAAGGGCTGATCATTTGAGGCCAGCCTGGGCTACATAGTAACATCCTGTCTCAAAAAGAAAGAAAAGGGATAAAAGAAATAATTACATCAGAGACTCTAATTGACAGAGATTCTGAGTACACCCAAGGCCTCTGGAATAGCCCTGGGAGAACTGAGCATGCTGGTGGGGGGTAAGTGAAGCAGATGCTGTGTGCGAATTGTCCAAGATGACTGCAATCCAATGAAACTGCAGCACAGTAGCTGACCACCAAAGCCTTAAAGGCGAAGCCTTGGGAAGGTCAGCCTTGTATGCTGAGTTCCTGAGCAGGGGAGCTAATAAGTTAACCCTTTCCTTTTACTAAGTTCCCCCAGAGAACTAAAACCACTCTGATTGTGGAAATCTGAAACTAATATCTCTGTAGCTATGGGTGACAACCACAGACTTGAGACCTTTCAAGAAGATAATTCGTGGCTATGTATCAAACAAACAATTTTTAAAACTCTATTCTCTTTCTAAATTCTTCCTCCATATTTATCCCAAAAGGCCCAGGGGAGGACACAGACATATAAAGGAGCCACAGCATGGCACTGATCCTATAAACCGGAGGAAATCACATTAGGGACTCCTATGGGTCATTAAAAGCCTTAGGAATTGTAATGACAAGTACATACTGACATTAGTAATTTTTGTTTTAAATAAATAAAAACTTGGAGCCACTGAACCTAGCTAGGAGTTCCAGAATGTTAAAAAGAAATAGAAATATTACCATGGTCAGAAGAAAAGGCCTAAAAGAAAATAAATATCTCTGAGAGGTGAGACTATAGGTGGTTTTCAAACTATCTACAATAGACAC
>OU015757.1:73186987-73222301 GCA_907169655.1 Acomys percivali | reverse complement strand
CCATAACCTCACACAGCTGCAAGGGATCCCATAACCTTACACAGACATACATTCAGGCAAAACACCAATGCACCTGAAGCAAAAGTGAATGATTTCAGTTCCTTTAGAGGCAGAATGATTCACAATGTAAGCAATTCTTATCCTTAAATAGTCTAAAATTTGTCAGTCACTGACTATATGAATAAGATACAAGGAAATTCTAAAGAGTTGGTGTTGGGGTCAGAATAACAGCATCTTCAAGGTGTGTTAGCAGAACTGAGCATGGAAAAGACACAAGAAGGAGCCAGTGCGTGAGGGTGGGGTGGGGGTGGGGAGGGGGGCGTGTCTCAGTGAACAAAAATGATGGAAGTCTCTGAAGGGTCCATGTGGTGAAGGAAAAAAAAGGGGGGTCTCCACCAGGATACTTCCTTCTCCAGGGCACAACTCAGCTGCCAAGCATCAATGAAATGACAACAAAGAGGGACCATGTGAGGGGCAGTATGAGATTCCAAGGCCCTTAAACTTTGCTTCCACTCTTAAGGGAGAGAATACAACAGAACTTGCAAAATCCTTTGTGACACCGGATTTCTATCACTATGGCGGGCAGCTACCAGGCCAGAATCCAAACTTCAAGAACTTTAGAGATTCTGTAAGGACTGAAGGATGATTTGGCTTGTTTGACCTTGGATTCCATCATGTCTCTGGCCTGGCATGCACTTTAGGGACTTCACCACACGCTTTCTTCAGAGCGCTATGATTCCATCCACGGCTCCTTTTCCCTCCAAAAGAAAGCCTGAGCATCTAGTTCTCTGGGTTAACTCCCCACAAAAATAAAATAAAATAACAGGCCTGTGTGTTCGCAGTGTTGACAGGCTTGCTCTATAGACAAAAACAAACATACTCAAGTCTCCGTCTGTGAAATGGGAAGGCTCTGACTCAGCTGTTACCAGGAAACACAAGCCAAGTGTTCTAGAAAGCTGGGCTGGGTCGTGGATACATGGATTAAACAATCAAATAAATAAATAACAAGAAAGTTACACACGTGCTTAGCAGAGGGAACAGAGCCAGCCTGCAGGAAGCAGGGAAGGACTCCAGAAAACCCAGAATAGGTTCTCACTCATCACCCAAAAGCCACCGTTCCCACCAGAATAAGGACACACACACCCTTTGTTGTAAGATGGTAAGGAGTCCCTCATAATAGCTACCGTATCCACAACCAGAAGCCACATTCCAGACAACATGGAAGCTGGCAGGGTTCCTGGGACCACGTCCTCACACAGGTAGGGAGCTCCCGCTGGGGATGCCCACTGACAGTGTGGGGACATCATGGACGCAAGACTCTAGGAACCACCATGTCTGCTTTTCAGCCATCAGTTCAGTAGTCAAGAAGATGGTGTGCTGGGGCCCAGTGGTCTCCCTCCCCTGGGGAAGTACGGGCCCTACTCTGAAGAATGCTGGAGCATCTACCATGGACTCAGTGAGGCCCAGCACAGTCCGCTGTCCATTACTGAGATTATTGTCTACCACCAGTGTTTTTTTAGTTTGTTTGGTTTTTTTTTTTTTTCAGAGTTGGAAGGTTTTTTTTCCCACACAGTAAACAACCACAACATATTTGCGGCATCAGTGAATGAATCCATAAATGAATCAATATAAACATTATCTCATGGGGAGTGGGGTGGGGTGGGGTGGCAGGAGGTGGAGGGGAAGCTGGTCTATCCAAACCTGTCGCATCCAGCAAATAGCATTTCCAGATAGCGCTATCCCACCCCCACCCCCAATCTGGCGGTGGTTTCCACTCTAGGTCCATCCAAATCCTAGTCCACCATCCCCAGGGCTTGCAATGTGACACACTACCAAGCCCTTACAGGTCAGATGTCACAGTGCCAGGGTCTCTCTCTGTTTCAACACCAATTCTCTCCTTTAGGGCCTACACACATTTTTTCCGTCTGCCTAGCATGGCGCTCTACTCTTCACATGCCATCTTCCAAATTCCAGCTTTAATACTTTCAGTTTCTGTGGACTCATAGCAACTGTACAGCTTATTATGGGATCTTCCCATACATGCACACCACGGACAGGCTTAGTTGGAGCGCCTTGGGAATTCATTCTTTCACTCATCATTCCTTTAACAGACGCCCACAGAGACAAGAGCACTTAGAATCTTTTAGACTAGCCATTTCGAAACACCCAATTAAATGCTGTCAATCGTCATTAGCCTACCATGCCACAGAACATGAGGAGTCTCCACCCCTATTTCACTGCACCCTTTAACCACCCTCTCTTAAATGTCCAGGCACGTAATCCTCGCCAACTTCCCAGTCACAACCAGGCCTCCCTAGTCACAGCCCTGGGGACCCATTGTCTTTTTTTCTTTCCAGGCACAGGTGAGGGCAGCACAATTTTTGGCTAGCCTTGACATCTGTCTATCACAGAGCCTCCTACCACTATGTAGGTCCCAGGAAACATGGGATCATTATTTAAAATAATAATAAAAAAAAAAGTTAGAAACTTTCACATGCAATGAACAGCAGAGAATGTTGTCGGGGCCATTTTTTAATTAATGATAAGTAGGTTCTCCTGCCTCCTGTGGAAAAAGCAGTGCCTGGTTCCGTGGGCCCCATGTCCCTGGGCCTGTCTAGTGCGGAGGGCAGACACGGTGTGTGACATCCTGCTGGCTAGGCTGTATCTTGTAGGGTTTCGGCTTACCATCAGCATTTAAGCAATAAAAACAACGTGCGCCACCTCTGTCTGGCAGGCTTTCTTCGTTGGGATTCCGTGTGCTTTCTCTTCCCAGTGTTCGATGCTCATTACACAACAAAACACCCAAGACACAGAAACAGGAAAAATCCACCCCAAGGTAAAACTCTACACTGACTTCAAAAGGAAACCCCCGAGATAAAATTGTAAAAACTTTTGAAGCCTTTTTGCTGGGTTGTAAGACATGTGCTATACCAAAATACCACCATTTTGGGTCTAGAATTTCCCGTACAAAGGGAGTTAAATGCAGGCCTTTGTATAGCAAAGGCACCGGGGGTGGTAGCCAGGAAACAAGTCCTAACCCCAGAGCTTACCAGCAGCTGGAGGCACTCTGCCAAGCCTTGCGTGAGACACTACCACCCAGCAGAACTCTAGAGCCCCTCCTTTGACTCGTGAGAGGAAAAAGTAGAATTGGAATATAAATTTCAGAAATGTCAGATAAGTAAAGTGGAACAAATTAGAAAATGGAACTGGAAGTGGGGGTCAGTGGGTTGGGCAGTGGGGCAAAGTGGGGCACAGCCTGATTCCTTACAGGAAGGCTCTGTGTTTGGCCAGACAATCAGGGCATCCCTAGGAATGATTTCTTCTCTCCTCAGAACACAGCCCGGGAATCACCTGGTTATAACAAACAAGATGCTGTATATTAGTTAACGGAGCTATAATGTATGGGGTATTTTGTGGGAGAGGCTTAATATAATATTGGAAAGGGCTAGATTGGAGCTCAGTAGCAGACTGTCTGTTTAGCCTCAGCAAAGCCTGGTGTTCTAACCACAGAACCAGGAATGGATGGATGGATGGATGGATGGATGGATGGATGGACGGACGGACGGACGGACACTGTTAGGTAAATTGAATTTCCGTTAATATTTATTCCACAATCAACTCCTTAAAGTTACTGTTACTTGGGGAAGGGGGGGTGCAGGTACCCATCAAGGCCAGAAGTAGGCATGAGACCTTTTGGAGCTACAGTTATAAGCGGTTGTGGGCCACGCATGGTGGGTGCTCACACGTTCCAACTCTGGTCCTCTGACAGGTCAGTAAGTGAGTGCTTTTAACTGCTGATCTCTCTCTCTGTCCAGCCCCACACTCATCAACTTCATATGGCATGGAAGCCTCCTGCCACATTAAAACAAACAAACAAAACCTCAATCAGATGAATATATCAGGAAAAAGACCTTAAATTCCCAAGGGAGGGTTCTCTTCCCAAGTGGAGGTCCTGCCCGGGGGAGCTGCTTTCTTAGCAATCTGTGATAGCCATAAACCTCAAGTGATTGACAACAAGTCCCAAACACTTCTCTATTTTTACACTGCAACATCAGAAGTAATTTAGAAACGACTTAGGCCACAAGTTACAATAGTGCAAGCTTCGGAGAAATTAGGAAACAATCCACAGAAGAGTGTTTTGAAACACGTCTGGTGATGCGCCGTGATATGACAACATTTATTTTTTTAGCAGAATGAAAAGCAAAGCACGAGGAAGAACCCCTAGTGTCTGGAGGGAAGCCATTCATGACCAAATCTGAACATGGCCCAGACCCCTCCAGCCACTGTACGGCCCATGCTTCAGAAAGCTTCCTGTACCGACTCGGACACTGTACCCCCTGTGGGATGGGAGGCTTACGGTGACACATAGCTCTATGTCCAGTGAGAAGATAATTAAGCACTTTCCAATTGTGGTCTCCTTTAGTCCAAATTTACAGGTTTCCCTTCTCCTCAGCTCCCAGGCCCTACCCTCCTCCACAAACCTGTAACATCTACCAGATGGCTAGTTCCCAGGTCCCTGAGGGCACAGCAGCCAATGAGATCATGTGACCACTGCCAACCATGGCTTCTGTGGACAGAAGTGCCCACCTCAAAGGTGACACGTGGTTGCTGTGGTAACATGCCTTCTAGAAAATGGTAGGGAAAGACGGCCTTACTCTCCTCTCTGTACCTTTTGCCAAGACCCAAACTGTTTTCCCACTCTACAGACTGTCAGTTTCCACACAGGAAAATAAGACTCTGGAGTCCCCAGTTGTGGCAACTGTTCTCATGGGATTTATACAGGACAAGAGAGGACAGCCGTGACCGCTCACACTGTGATGACCTGTGACCTTACACCACCACAGTTTGCAGAGGTGGCTCCTCTATAGCTAAAATGTGGGAAACTTCCAGGGAGAGCTTCCAAGGAAGATGAATACATTTCAAAGCCTGGGCAGATGTTGGAAAATCCACTGGCACAGGAAAAAGTGAAGCTTGCATCACACTAGGACCCTATAACCCTGTGTGTTGGGATTTTTTTTTTCAACATGGCATTTGATTTTTCCAGAGGAACCTGAGCACCCCAAGCCAGCAACTTCTTCACACCTCACTTCTGTCACTGTCCCCCTGATGGCAAGCCAGCACCAGCCATGAGCATTGCTCTCCCCTCCACAGAGGAGAATGTACCAGAAGGCCCCTGAAAGGGAGCAAAGAGCTGGATCCAGCCTCAGCTCGAGCTGTGACCTCGGTGTGTGACATTGGGCAACTCACTTAAGACATCTCTGGGCCTTATTCCATCTCCTTTTCTGAAATCAGATTGGGCCTAAAATGGTCCAGACTATAACGTCGGCCCTAGAGTCTTGACATCCCAGGAATGTACATAATTACAAGCACCGTTTAATTGTGGGGTTGGAAGAGGGAAGAAACTCCTAGCAGATGCCAGCCTTCTTCCTCCATGCCTTATTTATACCATGAGAAGTTAAGACATTTCCACTAATCAAGGTTCCAAATGTGGTTTTACAGAAATAAATTATGTTCCAATACACACACATACAACTGAGGCCTAGCTCACTAAATAATATATAGTCAATTAAACCAAGCCACCAAATCAGGAGGCGGCCTGAAATTTGACAAAATGCATCTTAAGATTCTCTACTTTAAATTATTTTGCAATTTTTAGAGATTCTGAGTAATGTAGAGGCCAAACATACTAATGGGTAACATTTTGTGATAACGTAAATAAAAAATGTATGAATTATCTCCTGCTTTGCATAATTCTACCTGTCATGAATTCATTATAAAAATATGTCTTTCATTAATTATTTCAAAAGTCTGAAGTCCAGCTCATGATATAAATATATAGAAGGAAATAGATATTCTAATAAGGCTGAGCTACCTCCTCAGGAGGCTAATTTATAAACTTCCAGAGCCTACGATATGCTAGGAAAATGCATTAAAAATATATATCGACACACACTTGATGCCGTAGTCTCTCAGTAAAAACAAATGTTTTTCTGTGTGGAGCCCACATGCTTTCAAAGCTGCGGGCACACGGATTAGGTTTAATTTGGGCTTTCTGAGTTTATTTCTACTCTAGGCGTATAGTCAGGCAGCTCAGACGAGTTTGTCAACCCTCACGTGAGGTGTTAGTTTCGTGTCCATACCGAGATAAACAGGGTGTATGGAAACATCAGACCAAGCAGACCAAGGGCTCCTTTTTTCTCATCCTCCTCTCTGCCTCATTTTCCCTAAGATGCATTTTTTTCTAAACAACTACTTCAATGCCATCTCTAGTTTCCTCTGAAACCAGGAAGGATGTATCCTACTAACAGACGCCCGCAAGTCTAGCTTCTAACCCAGAACACAGAGGAAAGTCGGGGAAGGAAGACTCAGGAAATTTCCTCGTGACAACTGCAGTGGTACAGTCACGGAGAAGGAGTAGCTTGTCATACAGACCATGTCCAAAGCTAGTCTCCAGAAAAAAAAAAACATCCTGAAAGAACTGACAAATACAAATGTTTGTCATCAAAAGGGGGGAAAACGGCATCTTATTCTTTGTCCCCGTCAAAGGGGTGATTGTCATTGAGAGGTTACTTACAACAATGTGTGCTGGTGATGGCGAGCGGGCATCCTTGAGGGCTTGTCTGCTCTGGAGGCTTCCTGCTTGGACATCGAGTAGTGGCCATTTCATCTGAAGATACTAGGGGCGAAAAAGGAAACAATTAATTCAGGGAAGGAGGAGATGCGAGCTAGCTCACTTAAGAAATCACCATTATTTATATCAGAAAGTAAAAACTATGTGTAAATTTTCCTTAGAGCCAAACGTTCAAATGCAGAAAATTAACTCCACTAAAAAGCACAATCTTGCCTTTGCAGTTTAAGTTACAGGGTGACTCCAGGTAAAGGGAGTTCAGTAGCATCAGGGGAGCAATGGAGGGAAGAGGGTGCTGGGAAGAAAAGAGGAGGGCAAAGACAGAAAGCAAACACAGAGCCTCAGCTGGGAAGGGCCTAGAAGACCACCTAGACCAAACATGCTCCTTCACTGACCTTCATCTTTAAAACACCATCTCCCTTCACTTCCTTCACACAACAGAGGGTGCTCAGTCATGAGCAAGCACAGCATTCCTCAGCCAGCTCAAAGCTCAGAAAACTAAAACATTCCCTGGTAGTAGATGTACACCCAGGGCATGGTGCAAGATTCAAAAAACAAAACAAAACAATGCCATTCTTAAATGTGGGCAGAATTAGCATGAGGGAGAAATAAAAGAGCAAGCCAGCGTATCTGTTCTGTTTTCCTCCGGAGCAGGCGACGAACATAAAGCTAGCTACTTCTGCTGAAATGGACAGAGCAACTGTGGACAGCAGTGAGATATCAATTAACCTAATTCCTTCATTAGTTTTAAGATAGGTAAACTGAGGTAAAGCAGGTAGCTCACGCCAGAGATGCTTTGACTACCTTAAGGACATGTGACTTTCCTAAATACCCACAGTTTCTCCAAGGAAATTGGACAGGACACTTGAAAGGATGTCACATAACTCCAAATGTCATGTGACTGAGCATCAGTAATGCTCGGAGGGCATATGAAGACCCACCATCATCATTTCAGAGACCCAGTGCAAAATGACTTGATATTCACTATAGAAACGAATGCACTTGGAGGGGGTGCCATGGGTCACATGTGGCGCTCAGAGGACAGCTTGCAAGGATCCATTCTTTCCTACCACCACGAGAACTCTGGGATCAAACATACCATCAGGCTTGGTGGCATGTGCCTTTACCTACCAAGGCCCAGAACTTTGTACTCAATGAATACTATGGAAGCTTGCCTTGTGTCTGGTCTTCTTGCTGAGAGTGAGGAGGCATACAAGCTGTCTGCCCTTGGGAAGCTCATCATTGTGAGGCACTCACAGAGCCACGTCAGAGCTGAATATGGGTGGCAGTGCTCAGGTCATGCCAAGAAAGATGGCGGACTTCCTAGGAAAACACTGCACAGGGTAAACAAAGATGAGTCTGAAAGATTTACCGAAAGAGAAAGGGCAGCAAAGGACAGTCCAGGAGGAGGCTTTGCACAAACTCCATGTACAAAAAGAAAAGCAAAGGTAACTGCAACCAAGAGCCTAGTTCCTAAAAGACATGCGTGTTTGTCAAATTAAACACAAATGTGGCTCTGCCTCAGGTGGGCAGCCCACCAGCTACCTGCGGAAGTAGTGTCTGTTCTCCTGCCTAGATCCACACAAGGAGGGCTCATCTCCTATGGCTTGAGACGTCTGCCAAGAAGCCCCTGTGGTAAAGTTTTAGCTTGTAGGTAGCCTGACAAGATCTCTAGGTGCCATCTGTTAGCTGAAGGGCTACCATCTTTGGTGGGAGAGTAGGTCTGCCCAAATATTGAAGGACATTAGGATTCTAGGCACTGAATCCACGCAAGACCCTCCCATTCATCCCTTACAGTCAAATACCTTCCAACCTGGAGCCAGGGTAATCTTAAATTTAAAACCATTGAAAATAGAGTTTCCAAGCCACCCTCCTCAGCCCTGTCTCCAAGCCAAAAGGCTCTGGGAATCTATTTTGCCCTGTCTCACCCTGACTTCTTCCCATTCGCACTCGCCACATAACTACAGGGGCTGCATCGGTCAAAACCACTCAATAGAGTCATTTCCTTGAGGCCAACCAAAAATGAACACTGGCCAACACCACCTCTCCACCTCACAAGAGCCCACAGCCAAATGGACACGCCCATGCCTCCGCCATGCTGCCATGGGAGGGCCCTGACGAGTGGGCAGGTTTTCATCCTTGACCATCTGTAAAGGAGATCTGATTGCATCCTGATGCCAGTTCCTATTGAATTAGAACATTTCGACTTGGTTTAAGGTGGCAGACTTGCCCTGAGGGACCCACCCAAGAGCTGTCATGCTCAGAAGGCAGTATCAGCGCAGAGACTTGTAATTCTTAGGCAACATAAAAGCTTCATTGTGTTCCGTGTCTGACCTCCATAGGCTACCTGCACCACAGAGTTTTACGAGCCTACATTTCAGAGCTCAGAGCCTACAATACACATAATTTTCAATTATGTCAGGGCAGCCCAGGACCACTGCCTATATAACATTACTGGCTGGAGGAAATGAGAGTCACCCCTGCTGCCCAGCGAGAGCTAACCAAATCCAGATGGTGGAGGGGCAGCCCCTAGCCCTGCCTACTGGCAGGGACGCCTCAATGACAGCCTCAAATGCTCTTTTTGGGTGCAACCTGATACCGCGGAACAGCTAGGCACCCACACATCCATGCTCGCTCCTACACTCTTAACCAGAGTGTGGGGTGACAGGGTTCCTTTTGGGAAAGCAAGTACTACATTGTGAAGCTTATTTAAAAGAAGTTATTAACTTGCCCCAAAAGTGATGCTCCCCAGCCCCTTCATCTTCCACTATTGGTCCTGGTTAACAAGGAAGATAAACAAATAAAGGGAAGAAGAAGGAAATTAGGTACAATTACAGCCCAAAGGAAAATCTTTCCTTCCTGGAGACATTAAGCCGTGAGAAATTCTATTCTGCTGAATCCTAAAGGAATATGCCTGGTGGCGTCCCAGACTCAGAATAAGGCCGAACACCATCCCATTTGCCCAGCAGTTCCACTGCAGCTTTGTATCCTCTGAGGAGAAAAAAATATCTCCACGATGCTACAAGAAAAACACCACCAGGCTCCCGCTCGCTTCCTCTCAGGCCATTCCATATGGAAATTATGAATTGCCTACAAAAACATTAAACTTTTCAACAAACGGCAGTCAAACGTGGCTGAGGGAATTCCTACATTGAGAACTGTCGAAATGGGGTCTGCTCAGCTTTCATTTAGTGGAAAAAAATAATAATACTAATAAGGCCGTCTTGGCGTAAGCATTTCATCTTCTGTTTAACAATAATGTCCTGATCCTGGCCCATTAGGCCCTCCTCCAAATCATATTTTACGATGTGTCTTTAGGGACTGGGCTGAAATCTTGCGGGTAAAGTCCCAGGGTGTGTACAGAACACCAAGGCCTGAAGGAGACCAGGGCAGCTCAGAAGTCTGCTGGACTGTCAGCAAAAAGGAGGAGTGGGAGGCGGCTCCGCCATGCAAGCATCAAGACCTGAGTTTCAGTCCCCTAAACTTAAAGAGCAGGGTGCGCCTATAAAATGAGTGCTAGGGAGAGAGAGAGACAGAAGGATCTCCTGGGCCCCCTTGGCCAGACAGTCTAACCAAATCCCGGAGCTCCAAGCTTGATCTGAGATCCTGTCTCAAAATACTAACAGCAGCAACAATGTAAACAGTGATTGAGATGTGGACACTTAAAAGTCAGCCTCTAGTCTCCACATGTATACACTTGCACACACATCTGTACACCACATGTATGCACATGCATGCATACACATGCTCACGTGTCCCATACAAATACACAGCATGCACACCCATTCAAGTACACTGCATGTATACACATGCACACACATCCATACAAATACACCACATGTATACATATGCACACCTACCCATACAAATACACACACACACAAGAAAAGTTGTATATAAGCATCTCTAAGTTCCTTCCTTTCTCTGCTCCCTCAATAAAAGGAAAAGTGTAAAAGCAGATTGGGAAGAGCTTCCACACAGGAAGTTTGGAGGGGCAGCCTTCAGAGCTGCTCCCACAAATCAACCAAAACCCCCAGGACCCCACCCCACCACCGGAACTTGTCACTTTATAGCTGCGACTAGGGTCAGGGTGCACATTCCTAACAAACGGAGGACACAGAGCACAATGACAGTGATGACAAAGTTGCCGGGAAAATTCACATCCTTAATTAAACGCCAGCAAGGCTTCCCGGCACCTCCTTTCATTTGCCGGTGCCACAGATGGACAGGCAAATGGAGATTGCCCCCACCCCATTATTTACTCAGGGCAGGGCTTGCAAACATCTTCTGTAAAGTACCAGATAGTAACCACCTTAGGCTCTGCGGTCCATGACCATACTCGCCATGAGGCTTGGAAGCAGCCCCAAGCAAAGCGTGGATATGCTATGTTACCTTAGGGCTGCCAGCATTCAATTAGCTGTATTGAAGGCCACTGTGTGATCTCTGAGCTCTCTCTATCGGGGGATACTGTTCTTCTCCTGGTTGTTCTTGTTAGACTTAGTTTATTTTTAAGTATATGTCTTTGCATGAGTCTGTGGGGATATGTGCATATGAGTCCCAGCATGGAGGTGAGAGGGACACCTCAGGTCCCCTGGAATCTGAGGCACCTGACATGGAAGGCAGTATTTATTCTACAAGACTTCTTTTGATTTCTTGAACCACTTGAAAATAATCCAACTCAAAAATAAGAAATTATTTCACTAAGTAAAATCGTGCTGTTCTTCACTTTCCAGCCATTTGTGAGCTCAAGCACACGGTCAGTCATCTGTGGCTTAGAGAGTAAGTACGAAAGGCCACCTAGGTCAACTCCCAGTGGACACCATCCCTGTATAAGTATTCGGTCTGGACATTCAAATACAGTCATGTAAGAGCGTGTATTCCATGGCCCAAAGACAACATTACATTGAAAAGGCAATGGCAGAGTCAAGTTTTGAGACCTATACAAGATTCTGAGCTGTATGTGGTGGCTCACACCTTTCATCCTAGGTGGATCTCTGAAGTTCGAAGCTGGCCTGGTCTACATAGTGAATTCCAGGACAACCAGGGCTACACAGTGAGACTCTATGTAAAAAAAAAAAAAAAAAAAAGACGAAAAAGAGCCTGAACCCTTTGGCCAAGGCACCCAATCACACACTAGACCACCATTCCAAAGTAACCACTGCTACTGTCCAAGGCAAAAGTTCTAGAACTCACTAAACAATTCTGACCGAAAAGGTTCCCAGAGGCAGTGTGTCATGTGACATCAGAATATCCCAAGAGAGCAGCAGGTGGACCGTTCTCAGGGCACAGAGAAAAGCTCCTTTCTCCTAGAACTTTCCCATACAGCAAGGCTGGAATGAAGGTCACTTGGTGACCACTCTGGTCACAGATTAAGAGACAGCATTAGCCATGGGCTTCCACAAAACACAGCAGCCACGGGAGGCAGAGGGACAGTGCAGAAACACTTTGTTCAAGGAAGGAGAAACTAGAGGTTAGGGAGGTGACTCAGACTGGTAAAGTACCAGTCTTTCAAGCCCAAGGACCTGAATTCAATCCTGAGAGCTCAAATAGAGGCAAATGCTTACAGTTCCAGGGCTGGGGAGGAAAACATTGACTCCCTGAGGCCTTAGCAAGTTCCAGGCTCCTAAGCGAAAACCATGTCTGAGCCCTCAGGAACACCTGAGCTTGATCTCTTGCCTCCATGAGCAACGCACACCCAAACACAGGTGCACACACAAGGACAATGAGGGTGAAATAGGTCTTCCACAGTGAGCAGACAGCCAAGATAATATAGTTTAAAAAACAAAACAAAACAATCCATAGCAGCCAATCTTCTCAACCCAAGTTGATTCTGACTAGGAAAATCCATTTCTCACAGAATCAAGTTAGTTGAATCCATCTTCACAATGGATCCCACTGACAGATCTCCTACTGCACTGGTGCCAGGAAGTTGTAGATGTCTTATTTCTAATGAAATGAAAAGTCACGTATACCCCAAAGTGAGGGAAGGATCCCCATGGCCCATCGTATCCAAAATCATGAAGTCATCCCTCAAAGCAGCGTGGCCAGATGCTGACGCCCCTGCCAACAGGCAGCACAGGACAGAAAAGATTGAGATTATTATGTACCCAACCTTACTAAAGAAAAGGCCACCAGACACCACTAACCATGAAGAAGAAAGTACCAGAGACAAGAAAATAAGCAGTTGCAGTGTCCCCAACAGCAATCATCAGTGCACCTATTCAGGAGATCAAGTTGTAAGGAACACACACACACACACACACATACATACACCCGCACAAGCACACACACACAAGCGTGCACACACATGCATGAACAGACATAAGCAAGCACACACACGCAAGCACACACAAGTGCACACACACATGCACACGCATGCACACATGCACACTCTGCTCAGGAGTAGGCCTCTATGACCCTTTCTGACCCTTTTTCACCTCTTGGAAATAGAGGAGAAAATAATCCAGCCCATTTTCTATGAACAAGCAGGGTTTTGTTTTTTTTTTTTTTCCTGGTAAGCAAAGGGTCTCAGTTTGTCCACAAGGGTAAAAATGTGAAAAGTTGTGATATCATTAAGTTTGTACAATGTTCTGTATAAGTTAGCACTCACCAACTATACTGACACTGAAAGTACTGGAAAGTTCTAGAAGTCCCTCCAGAGCCTTGCTGGCTGTCACTGTAAGGCCCACTTGGCCTGTGCTTCCACAGAAGGTATAGGACGATGGTTTTCAACCTTCCTAATGCTGCGACCCTTTAATACAGTTCCTCACGGTGTGAGGACTCCCCAACCATGAAATTATTTCATTGCTATTTCATAACTCTAACTTTGCTCTTGGTGTGAGTTGTAATGCAGGATATCTGACATGTGACCCCCAAAGGGGTCATGAGGCTCAGGCTGAGAACAGCTAGTATAGATTATACACGCCGGAGCTGGTTCTATTGAAGACAACCACCGTGGCTCTACGTTTAAAGGCTTTATTTGCCCAGAAAGCGTGACAAGATGCAGATTTCTGGGCGTTTCTGTGATTTCTGGTTTGGGGTTCCAGATAATAAGCACACACTATAGAAGCAACAAGGAAAAGAATAGCCCCCATAAAGCCGAGTGTCTGTGTGAAGGTGAAGGAGCCACAGGAGCCATGGTGGGATGGCAGGCTTTGGGAGGATGGTAGGCTTTGGGGGGATAGTAGGCTTTGGGGGGATGGTAGGCTTTGGGTGGGTGGCTCTTATCTTTGGTTTTGTTTGTTTAAGGATTTTCTCTTAAAAATCAGTATCTCATTTCTCACAGAAAACGACCAAGAGAAAAAAGGTACATACAGATACCAGTGTCCAAAAAACTTACAACAACCTTAGCCTTGGTTTCCATGTGTTTCACTTAAAAGACGTCAAATGGAATCCTGCAAATGGCTCCAGTCACAGCAATACAGTGCCCAGTACCATCACACATCATTTGCAGAGAACCCTGAACTCAGAAGTGACCCTACGAAATCAAGAAGAGGATGTAGAACTCACATTTGTACAAGAAGGAAACTCAGGCCAAGTGGGATCTGGATTGCCACAGGCCCCAAGGCGGGTCACATGGTAGATGAGTACATAGGGGCACCAACTCTCTAGTTCCACCCAGGCTGGTCTCCTAACTCCCCTCTCTCTTCCCTGATTCTCCACCAGGCACCTGTGCCCACCAGGCTCCCCCAGAGAAAAGAGCCATGAGTGCAGCACTAATGTTAGCGCAGTTTCAAGCACCCAATCCCTGATCCAGGTTGGGAGTCATGAGCTCTCCCAGGTCATAGGTCTACAACCTCCAACCAGCACCACACAGATCATTGCCTGAGCCCGCCAGCTGGTGATTAACTGATCTCTTGCCTACAAGACCCTGGGGGAACCTCCCATGAGGAGGCAGACGAGACACTGGTCACCTTTAGGCAGAAAACATTTACAGCCTCTCCTTTTAAAATCAACCAATTGTAGATTGGTTGATTAAGTCAACCACAATTTTTTATGACTTATTAAAAAAAAAAAAAAGGCCAAGACCAGTCAAGCTAATTGGAATGTCTGAGTTACCACCTGCGTCTCCACAACATGCCAAGAGAGGTGCAGACCATCTGCAGACCAGAAAAGAAACCAGATGACACAGAGAATCCTATGGAACAAATGTGGGTCCTGCTGGGAGCTAAGCAGAATGCTGGGTGCCCTGTGACTAAAAGGCACCAAGCCCTTTAGTTTTTAGAATACTAACACAGGATAACTGAGTGTGGTACAACCACAAAACGGAATATTATGCAAAGATAAAAACAGACAGTCCTTGACACTTAATATGCTATTCTAAAGAAGACAGGCAAAAGAACAGGGGACACGTGTATTGTTCCATTTACATAAAACACTCAGGAGCTAAGGAGAAAGGAGTGGGGGTGGGGGTAGCAGCTAGGGGAAATAAAGTTTCTTTCTGAATGATGAAAACTCCCAGAAGTAGAGAGAGCCAGTGTTTGCACATTCCTGTGAATATTCTAAAATCCAATGAATTGTGCACTTTATTTTTTAAGGTGTGTGTGTGTGTATGTATATGTGTGTGTGTGCGCGCACACGCGTGTGCATGCATGTGTGTACATGCACATGTGTGAAGGTACCCACAGAGGCCAGAAGAGGGCACCCGATTACCCGGAGCTGGAGTCAGAGATGGTTGTGGGCTCTGTGTCACAGGTGCTGGGAATCGAACTCTGCTTTTCTGCAAGAGCAGCAGTGGCTCTTACCTGCTGAGCCATCTCACCCGCCATGAACTGTGAGTTTTAAATAGATATGCTTTATGATGTTGGAATAATATCTCAATTTAAAATGATTTTTTTTTTAAAGATAACCATCCCACCATCACAGTCAAGAGACAAAGGGAGAAGGGAGAACACTGTCCCCCTACCATGCCACACCATAGCAGAGTGAGACAGGAAAGACAGAAATGGTAAAGCTCCTTGAGAACTAGGCTGATCCCAAGGGGGCTGTGGTCGCCTGGGTCTCTGGGAGGAGAATCTAAAAAGCAAGAGCCACAGGACACAGTCTTCCCTGCATCACAGATGCTGTGGAAGAGCATGGTTGCTTGGCTGAAGGGCCCCTGGCTAAATGCTGGAGGGACGGCCAAGTCAACAGAGCCACCCGTCCTCTAGATGTGTACCCCGCAGGCCAGGATCACTGCACCTCAGTCCCTCCATCTGGATACGGGTGTGAAACCACTCACCAGCTTCCTCCCCATAAGTGATGACTCGGCAACATGGCTGGTGGACTACAGCACTGCTACTTTGCCTGACCACGTGGGTTGGGCCCCAGGACCCACACAGCTAAGAGAGAAGCAACTCCCACAGGTGTCCTCTGACCTACACACACTCACCATTGCAGATGGGCACACAATCAATCCATCCACATAAAAAATAACTCAAGCAGATAGACTACAGAAATTAAATAAAGGGGGAAATTTACAAAGCGAAGGCTGTTAAGACTTAAGATTTTTTTTTTTTCCTCCAGCTATTCAGGGAACTTTAAAACTACAGGTCTCTTGTGGAGACTGGTGACCTGAGAGGTAGAGAGCGGGTGATGAGGTGGGTCTTGCTCTCCTGAGATTTCTATTTTAATTTTTAAATCATTCGATTGCTGCCGATTTTTTTTTAAATCAAAACAGTTTTTTAGTTCCTTTCTTTCTCAGTGCCTTGGGGGGCTCAAGGATTAAACTTATCCAAGTTAGAGTCTCCTCCCTGGTACCATATTTCTCCCCACTCCCCTTGACAACAGACAGCCCAAGCCTGGCAGTGGAAGAATGAATTAACTCACGTCCTCATTCGGGTACATAAGAAACAAGTAAAAGGCACCCCAACCCCAGCTCCCAACCCCACCCCAGCTCCCAACCTGACCCCAGCCTCCAATCCCAGCTGAAATCGCAACCCCACATGCATTTTCTTTTTGCACATTTTCCTCCTTGTCACATCTGAATGGGGTCAGTGGCTCCAAGGAGGTCTCCCCCTTCCAAACTTTTATTGTCCATTTCTAGCTGTGACAGGCTTGTAGAGATGATGCTTCCTAACCTACAGCCGGGAGCCTGGGGTCAACAGCGCCTCTGCTTAATTTTGCACTGGGAGGAAAAGAGCCCCAGGTCCGGGTGGACATGTCTGACCTCCGGCAGGCCCCCGACCCCCCTGCCTGCTCATCCCTGCTGCCTCAGCTGGAGCGGCCTGCCACTCAAGTATCATCTTGCTATAGCAAATTACTCCTAACCCAGGATTACTGCTCCTTCCAAATCCCTCCTAGAGAGCAAGGAAATAAACATTCTCTCCCAGGGCTCTGCCCCAGTTGTTCGCCTGGTTGGTAATCCCCGGCTCTATTTGCTTCCCCTGTGAGCTTCATCTGGGAGGTCTACCAGGTCAGCGAGGCCATCCTGGCCCACTCAGCTCTCAGGCGTAAACGGAATGTCTCAATTGTCCACCAGGCACAGCCAAGGATGAAGGCAGGCTTTCTGTCCCCAAGCACCCCTCACAATGGCTCCCTCTGCCCTGACTCCAGTCACTCATAGAAGTCCACACTCCAAATTCCCTCCTAGCAGTCCGTAAGGATGAGGCCGGAGCTGGCTGCTCTGTGCAGGCTAGTGTGGTGCCTAGGAAGCAAGGGTATGCCTCAGGGGTGACAGAGCATCTGGGGGCAGGCTTAATGGGGCAAAGGGAGGGACTGGGCTCCCAGCCTGTGGCTTCCTTTCATAAACTAGCAGGAGATATTTCAAGCTCAATAAGCCCATTGGGGAAAGGAAATACAGTTCTGCTCACTTCCAAGTCGCCTCCGAAACCCTGGGAGATTCCGGGCACTTAAGACATAAGGGGTTGTTCAGGGCTTTCTAATTGTATACACAGCAGGCTGGTCTATACGGCCAGGAGCAGAGGGCAGAACAATGGGTCTCATAATCAAAGTGGTGACAAGGAGATAAGGATCACGGGAGCTGTTGTAAATGTGACTCTCAAACATGGGGGCAGCACATGGCTGACACAAGATCAACAAAAACAGCAACTGCCAGAAATAACCAAGGCACAGGAGGAACACACAGCACACGCCCTGCTCCCGGCAGACCGCATCGCCGCGAGGAAGATGGAGAGGAGCGGGCACTGGGAACTCAGTCCAGAATTCCAGTTTCAGGTTCCCATGTGTGGGTAGGGCTGACCACTCTCAGCTACTGGGGACCACTGGGCCTCTTTAGCACAAAACTTCTTCTCTGTCTTTAAGGCGTGTGCCTTTAAAAGACCTCAGCTGAGGAAGGAGCAGTGAGCACCCAAAATTAACCACTTAGCTATCAGCAAATCCTCTGGACCGGCAGAATCCAGCCGCTGGACAGCATCAGGATCAGTTCCCCCTCCCTCCTGGGGTCTTCACTACTAAAAGCAAGAGAATTTCCCAGGCTTTGGTTAATCTGTGGTCCCAACCAGCCATGACCACAGAACCTGGCCCCATGAACCTCCAGAGCTCCTCGGAATCCATCAGACAAAGAAGACAGGGGAACTTGGGCCAGAGAGGGCTTGGCCTAAGACCTATCTTTTTAAACCACACAACACAGCTCCTGAGCTCTCTGTTCCAGCCCATATCACCACCACCACCCCTACACAAACACATACACACACACACACACACACACACACACACACACACACACACACACACCTTCTCTCTCCATCATGGACTGACAGAAAGTTCTAGAAGAAACAAGTTGAATAAAATGTAAGTTAAAACTGCCCTCTAATAGAGCTATACCACACGGTAGATGGCTTACTTAGCCTGCATGAGGCTCTGGGTTCCACCTTCGACACTGAGGGATTTGGGGGGGGGGGCTTTAATTATGTTCCAGGTGACACAGCAGAATGATGGCCTACATAGGCTGGTGTTTGAGGGCCTTGGTAGGAATCTGGGGTGTGTGGTTGGTATTTCTAGGGCCCTAGACATATGGCTTCCCTTCTGTCAGTTTCTGGGCTCTCATTGTATCCTAAGTGTGGGTGGTAAAGCACTCCATCACAGGGGGTCTAAGAGTCAGAGAAGAGCAGTCCAGCCACCACCAACTCAGCTCCACGAGGCATGAGCTAAGTTGGCACGCTTGCATCTCTGGGAGAAAAGATTCACTTGCTATGCACATAGAGAATGCAGTCAGATGACAGGCTGCCCAGGGTGCACACCTGATTAACAGCTGGGCTCACAATCCAACATCGCTGCCCACATGCAAATGGGCAGGTCAGAAATTATTCCTTCAGTTATTTCAAAGAGAGCTCCCCTCCTCTCCTTCTGCCTCAGAACGGGCTTTGCCTGGAGAATTCAGCACTGTCTGAAGTCCCCAGTCACCCGAGTGGGGGGCGCCCCACTCAGTTTGTAAAGTTTAATGAGGTCCCAGCTGTAGAAATGGCAGCACAACCCAGTATCTACTGGGATACAAGTGGGGTACTACCACCCCAAGCTGCAGGTCCCGCAAGAACTCGGCCAGACTCACTGCGGACACAGAGGCAGAGAGGAGAAACGCTGGCTCAGCCAACTCTCCTGAATAACAAATCCCTGCACTGCCTTAACACCTGTGCGCCCAGGAACACCCCAGGAGTCCAGTTCTTGGCACCACGGCATCTCCACCACGGTGTCTCCTTGCTCTCGGACCACTGAGCCCTGGCCCCCCCTTCTGCAACTGGACTCGCTGTTAGGAACAGCACCTGAAGCACAAGACTGAGTCCAGGAGTGTGCAAGCACTCAGGCAGGCTCAGTCCTCCGACTCCATCCACTCACCAAAAACACTGAATATCTAATCTCACATGTGCCAAACGTGGCCATTCAAAACAGCTGGCTTCTTTACGAAGGGACACTGAAAATGGCCTTCTAAAGGCAGGTAAGCAGAGGTTGCCTTGTCAGCAAAGTGAGAATACAAACAGCCATCTCTTGAGGAGCTTGTAGAAATCAAAGGCTTGGCAAGGGGTCTGGCACTTTGTGAGTGCTCCATAAATGCCAGCTATTATATTATTAGCTAGCTATTATATTTCAATTAATATAATCAGCGCCATCAGAAAATCCCCTTGGGTTACTGCAAGATACTAAATCGCCTAAATAGTAAATACCAGATAGATACACTGCACAGTGCCCTAAGGGGACAGAGCACTTGCCCAGGTAAAAACCAAAGCATCAAACAGATTCTAGTTAGCCAGCCAGCCCCATGCCATACCCGCTCACCCGTCAAGCCATCTAATGAAAGCGGAATGTTCTTCCTTGTCTGTCTGGCTTCTCCTGGGCACCCTGAGCTCAGCTGTAGGCCCAGAACTCTCGTATTCTCACTGTCTCTCCGCAACCCGCTCTCACACTTACAGATGTGGCACAAGTGCGTGCAAAGCCATCAGCATTCTGACCCACAGACTGGGCGAAGCACTGGGCTAAACCCAGCAGCAGCTGCCCAAGGCTGTGCACAAACCACACCAGTTCAGACAGGAGAGGTTTTGCAATGCACAAAGGAAAAAAAAGGGGGGGCCTGGAGGAGAAGAGAACAAACCCCACCACTCTTCTCCTAGGCAGTAAGTCAACTCTTGGTTTTTCCCCCTTCGTCAATAAGATGTAAAACCCAAGCTACTAGAAAGATTGTCTAAAGGAGGTTACCCAGTTGGGGAAGAGGAATTCAAAAAGAATCACAGAGCACCCTGGCTTGAAACCATAAGGAATTAAAAACAAGGATCAACCATATAGCGCCCAGTGTATACACTGTATACACTTGCAATCCAAAGCCTGGCATGGATTTCCTTCTGTGTGAGCCATTGTCTCCAAGCATAGGGAAAGCAAAGTCCAGCCCGGGGAGGTGGGGCTATGCCTAGAATCAGCCCATGTGGGGATTTCATCCAAGTGCGGCTTACGGAAGGGAAATCAGGTACGCGCTGGGTGACTCTCGGCCACCAACAACTTCCTAAAAAAATACCTAACCTCCCCAAGCCTTGGTTTCCTCTTCTAGCATGTGGGAGATAGAAACTCAGAGTTGCTGGCAAACTGTGGTTGCCATAGGACTTAGCACATGGTCAGTGCTCAGGAAACGCCAGCTCTCTTAGGACACAGCTGTCACTATTAGGTTGACATCTGCTACATTTGATGGCTTGGGCAATGATGTCAGTAAGACCTTCTAGTTCCTCTTGCTGTCCAGCAGGGCAGTGTGCCACCTGAAACGTATTCCTGAGGGAGCTGACTGTGGTGGCATGTGTCCTGTAACCCCAGCACTCGGGCCAGGTGGCCACTCAGCCTGGGCTCACACAAAGACTTTGTCAGAAGGAAAGGAAGAGTAGAGTAGAAAGGGAAACGAAAAAAGAGAGAAAGGAGGGGAGAGGAGGGAGGAGAAGGGTGAGGAGAGAGGGGAGGGGAGAGGGGGGAGGGTTGGGTAGATCTTCTAAGAGGCAGAATTGAAGAGGGAAACTGAGTAACAGGAACACGCAGAGCAGTAAAGTGGCAGGACTGAGACGCCTGCGGCCTCACTGTGAGGCGCGCCCTCTGATAGTCATCCCATTTTCCCAGGGAACATTCCAGAAATGGCCAGAAGCCAGCTCAACTAGCCCAGTGTCTTGGGACTGGACATGCACACTCCTCTCACTGGGACACTGTGAAGGCAGGGACCAAGAGTCTCTGCGAGCCCCGCTTAATGCTGAGCAGATGTGTCATCACCACAGCGCCTCAGGGACAGGTGATCTGGATGGCCAATCACAGCTCTACCCAGCCACGAAGGTGAGCAGCGGAGATTCAGCCTCCTTGGCCCTCAGTTATTACAAAGTCGCTTCCCCTCGCTAAGCAGCTTCTAACAGAGCCTCGGGATTCATCCCATATGGGTTCCTCTCTCTGTGCTACATGCCCCCTGCACCACAAATGTCTTGGTCACCACATCTACAAAAACAGACAACAATAACATCCCCTTCCCCCAGGGCTGCGGGAACTGAAAGCCATGTAGACAAATGTGAGAGGGAGAGAGAGAGAGAGAGAGAGAGAGAGAGAGAGAGAGAGAGAGAGCGCCATGTGGGCTATACACCACTGTAAAAGCTCAAGCTCCCAAAAGCACACCTGGCCCCGCTGTGAATCTGCTGCCACTGCCTTGGCAGCAAAGCGTGCTCCTTCAGACAGAGCCAGCCTGGCCCTCCAGCCTGTGGCAGGCACCGGGCACTGAGAAGGGGACTTGGAGTCTAAGGGAGAGCTGAGCCACAGGCTGACTTTCCAGGCAGGAAGGGGACCACACACGCCCAGTGACAGGCACAGGGAGGCTTTCTGCAGGCTCTAGGATGGTGCCCACGGTCTTCTCATTGGCTGTCCGCCCCTTAGCATGAGGGCCACTGCTTCTGCCTCCACTGTACTCCAGCTGCCAATCAGAGGTGTCCTCATGTCTTGATAGCAGGTGACACCAATGCGAAGGTGAGTGGCAAGGTGACACGCTTGCCCTCGCTGACCCCATTATCTCGAGGCTCTAACAATTCATTAGCAAGAACAACACAGTATACATACCAACTTCTAAAATGCTACCCTCGGGCCACAGCTCTCCCAGCATTCTAAGAGCCAACCATCCACTCAGCACCCACCACTCCCGCTCTCAGAGAAGGGCCAAGGGGATGTATTTGCACAACACCGCTCAAAGTTTTATAACAAAGAAATTTACAAGGGGTTCTGGCCTGTCAAGTTTGCAACAAAATGGAAGCCAGCCTCTCCCAGGGTTATCCACAGTTAAACCCATCAAGTGAATCAGGCTATGGTTTGCTTTTTTTTTTGTTTTTTTTTTTTTGTTAAGGTGTAGGTGTCAGACCTGGCTGAAGTCCACAGGAAAAACGGTGGGGCTGCCATGTGACAGTGTCGACACCTGAAAATCAATATATGAAACACTCATCTGTTTCCCACTTTAAAAGGAAAAGAGAAAAAAACTGCCACCATTAGGCACTGTCCTCTGGGTGGTAGGTCACAGAGACATCTCAGCTCTTATGCCTTCTAAAATATTATTTTGGCACATAACTGTCGCATGCATGGCGTCCCTTGGGAAGCGGGGAAGCAGGAGTTCGAGGCTAGCCTTGTCTGTTTGAGGACATGGGGGGGGGGGGCAACCAAGAAGAGGGACATTTAAATTTGGCCCAAAAAACCAGGTGAGTCAATTAAGCCACAGCGAAGGGGGGGAGGGGTCCTGTGCTCAGAGACAAGAGGCTCAGCACCCACTGAGGATGGCACCTACTTCCCCGAGAGGCCTTGCCAGCCAGGGCCCATGCCTAACCAGAGCCATCTCTTTTACTACCACAACACCAAGAGGCAAACAGGAGTGACTGTTATGAATGGCTGTCTCACCTCAGGCCCCATCAGAGCCACAGTAAGCGGTCCCTGAAATGTCAATACAAAATGTGTTAGCTTCACAGCGCCTGCCCACAGTCTGAGGTGCATGACAGCCTTGTCCCACTGGAGACTTCAACAAGGGTGACTCGTAAAGGAGCCTGGTACAAGAGTGCTCTAAGGGGCTGCTCTTCCCAAGACGGTTCCGATGTCACAAGCCATGTCCCATCAGCCTTAGAACCGTGTTGGTTGTGCCTCACTCTTGTGCCTCACTCTTGTGCCCACTGTGGACCCTACTCCTGCTTGCGCCATCACGCACATGATGCCTGCGCTGGCTTCCTAGTTATAGTGGTTGCCTCCTAGAGCCACGCCTTACTCAAGTACCTCTTTCCAGAAACTAACACTATGCCAGCAAGCACTCGGTATAAAAGAGCTGTACAAGGGACAAACAGTCTAGTCCAAAGTGCATGGGGGTAGGGGTGGGGGTGGGGGTCCCCTCCAACAGAAGGCACTGCTCAAAGGTCCTCCACCCAGCCTCCAGGCCGACAGCCCACAAAGGACCTTTACTGTTCAATCTGGCATGTTTGAAGTATAACAGTCAAAAAGATCCACCAGAGAACAGGGCAACCCATCTGTGAGAGGCAGCTTGGAATTCAGTCACCTCCCCATCTTTAGAGGAGGCAGCCCGGTCGTCACTGCACCTTCTTATGTGACAGACACTGGCCAAATGCTGTACAGAGCTCACATAATTCTCACAAGCAAGCTGTAATAAATGGACCTGTTCCTGCCACAGTTGGGGTAAGACTCCTTGTATCCGGTCTTTGCTACTTTGTAGGTTCTTCTTTTTCCCATCCTTTATTCCCCCACCCCCACCCCCCTAACACTAGAGAGGAGAGGAACAAGGATCGAGGAGAAAGAGAGAGGGAGAGGGAAACCCCTGAATCTAATCTCTTTCCTTCTGTTTCTTCTTTGACCATGCCGACTAACAAACCACAACCAACCACCTCTCGGAGCCTTTACATTTATGTGCCCTCTGAAATGTTCCCAGAATTCCAAACGTCACGCAATCTCAGAAACTATCTGCAGCTGGCGAAGCCACACTTCTGCTAGAGCACGAGGCAAATCATAATCAGCACCTCCTATCCCTGCACCTGGGATTGAAACGAAAGCACACTCCTAATACTTCTGTGCTTTTTAAAAGAAAGCAAAATTCCAGAATTCTGAAAATGTCACTACAACTTCATGTCTCTGTGACCCAACACTGAACCTGCTCTGCGATGGGCACCTCAGAACTATGTGTTGACTAAAATCATATCATCTTGCTCAGCTCTCTCCAGCCTCTTAAATACACTGGCCTTTGTTTGCAAAGGAATACATTCTGAAGACCACATTTAAGCTCTCTGGCCCTCGGTTTTAATCATCTCTGAAATAAATATAAACAAAACTCCATTTTCACCACATGAGATCTAATCAAGAGGCCCAGCCATGAGATTCATTAGTAAGTAGTGTGTTTGCCACTTTATTGAGAAATCTGACCAGGGCAAGAATGCTTGGACATCCCAATATATACCAATCTTCTTAGGAGACTCTATCTACAAGGCACTTGTGCGTCAAGGAGGACACTGAACACGGAGGAGAAAGTGTGCAATGACCAGTAGAGTGTGTCCAGGGAGGTCAGCCTTCCCCTTGGCTCAACTGCGATGGGCCAGGCCAAAGAGAACCCTACCGTGGCCCTCGCTCCTCAGCCAGGCTCCAGCCACGGAAAGCAGAGTCCTCATGAAGACTTCACCCGACCATCTTAGTCACTGTACAAGTCTCACAAAGAAGACACCACAGGACAAACTGGGAAGGAGGATGCTCACTGTGTGTGACACTGCGGGGCCATTGCTGTTTCATCCTGTGTGGCGTGGGACAAAGTCAGTTTCTACCAGTCCAGAGAATCCTTTCCCTGAATCAGCCACCACTGGCTCTGCTTGGATATCAGGCCCCAGCGGTGGGACTCGAATCTCTCCTGGTTTGGGAAGATCTTAGGAGCAGAGCTCAGAGTGACCATAAGAGTCACTCAGGATGCTAACTTGCCTTCACAGCAGAAAAGGATTTGAGTGACACTGGTTATTTCACATGTAGAAGAAATTAACAGTCATGTGCTGGGGGTGGGAGAGAAAGTCCTGCTGCATCAACCTCTTTCCAGGGACTTATTGCAAAGCAAGCCAAGACACAGAAGTGCTCTGTCTCTGGGCTTCTAGGCCTTGGGGCAGCGACACCATCACCCCCACAGAGCTACCAAGCAAGGCAAGCTGCCTGGGGTTCACGCTGGAGCTCTTGGGTGGCAGGCAGTGGCATTAAGAGTGTAACCATCTGATGATCTTAGTGGCACTGAGGGAGGAGTACCAGTGCGGGACATTATGCTAAAAAGCAGAAGGGAAATCAACTGCTTCCTTTCAAATAAAAACACCCGCCCCAGTGCCCTCCTGTCCTCCAGCAAAGGAGGGATTTCTTCCAGGGGAAGACACCTGAGATGGAGAATGATCCACACAAAGTTCCCACTATGCCGCCAGAGTCGGCCTGAGCTTTAGGGTGCTTGCCTGGGCATGCCACAGTCTCACAGGGAACTGGACTACAGACCCATTCTTGTGCCTACAGGAACGGAGTAGGAGCACTCTGCCCTATCAGAGAAGAGCAAGCTATCCCTGCCCTTGGGACCCAGGCACACTTAATTCCCCAGGAAACAGATTCCTTAGGTATCATAAAGCTTAGTGCCAGGCACGCTAAAAGCAAGTGTATAAAGCATGACACAGCTCAGTACTGACGTTCACGAACGCGTTCCCATCAGACAAGCAGTGCCGACAGTAAACCCTGCCGCAGCCCAGCCCATCACCACCCAGGGACACCATGCTCAGTCATAAGCATATGGCCCTCCACCGATCCTAAGCTCTCTTACTTTCTTCACTTTGGGTTTTTAATGGAGAAAGCTCATCGTGCAGAAAAGACCAACAGAGCCCAGAGATAGTGCCAGGCCTGGTACTCTCCCGTTCTAGTTCATGGTAATAATAAATAATAATACTCTGCGCTTCTCGGATGCCTTTCATCTGAGAATTTCAAAGTGCTCTGCAAACATTAGCTAATTATTGCTCGCAGGATCCTGCGAGACAGAAGAGGGAAAGGAATCACACAGTGAGGATTGAGGGAGAAAAGGAAAAGAAAATACCCCTCAGGATTGCTAACATCCAGGGATTCCAAATTCTCCCAAGAACAAGCTCTTGAGGGCTGGGGGAAAGGGAGACTACTCATTTCAGGGTTGGGGCATAGAAGTGGCCCCTCCAGGCTTGGACACTGACACCATTCTAGAAGCACCTTTGACCTTGAAATGAAGCCCGTGCAAAATCACCACCAGACAGCTAAATGTGGTCCTAAGCAAAGAAACATTCATAATCTAATCGCCAGTGCAGGACCCTCTCAGGGAGGCACCCTGGACCAGGGCCGCTTGCTATATCCAAAGCTGGGGGGGCTTTACAGCTCTGGGCTCACACGACTTTGGGAGGGGAATAAACAGTGAAGAGCATCTCACACTTCAGGATGTTGAGCACTGGCATTCCAGCTGAAAGCCAATCCAGACAGCAGCCATGCCCTATCTACCAAGCTGCCACCGATAGGCCAGGCTCCTTGTCCTGTGGCTGCACACAGCCGCTCTCACATGCAGAGAGAGAACTGGTTTTTGCCTCCAAGCTTCAGCAAAACATGGGAATGAGAGAGAGAGAGAGAGAGAGAGAGAGAGAGAGAGAGAGAGAGAGAGAGAGAGAGAGGGAGGGAGGCACGCCTGGACACATAGGGAGCTTCGGCATGTGCTACCTCCCACTGATGAGTGAAAAGTCATGAGTAAAGTGAGGTGAAGATCAGTGTTATATGGAAGAAAATGTTTTCATCCCCTTCGAGCACTTAAACTAGCCCCCCCCAAAAAAAATACGCAAAGCAAATATTCCCTGGGTAAGTCTTACCAAAGTGCGAATGAAGAGCTGAGCTAGGCAGGTGCCTGTATGTAAATGACAGGGCTTCTGAAAGGCCTGGCTACAAGGTAATGGACCCTCTGCCAGCTCGGCACCCAGGAAGCCCTTTCATCATACAGAAGAGAAATTTCAGTTTGGGTCCTGACCAAATTACCTGTAATTCCAAGGTGCTCATATCTCCTTCCTAAAATGGTCCCACTCTCAGCGCTAGCCTTTCTTCCTTCCCCACTGCCTTCGCGTGCAAGCTCAGACCATCACCCAAGCAGCACCTGTTGCCCTAGCCCCCATGCTCCCCAGACCAGTGTCTGCCCAATGTAGGCAATCAACAAACCCTGCTCAACAAACGAAGAGTGTGTGCAATGCTTTCAGAGCCCAGCTACAGCCTGGCTCCCGTGTTTATGATGGAGTCGTCAGCCGTGGTACCAGCCAAGCCTACCCCACTCTCTGAAAGCAGCATTTCCCAAAAGTGCCAGCCTGGTGGAATAACTGGGGGAGCTCCCCTTTCGTGCTATGGATGCTGGGGTGTCCTTCCCTGAAAAGTCTGACTTAACCTAGATACCAGGCCAGCAAAGTTTGGGGACTATTAACAAAAGCCTCTCATGTTAGGTGCAACAGCAGCAACTGGAGAAGAGTGTAGGAGAAATTCAGGCTTCTCAGGCCTGGGCCAGAGCCCCAGAGCTGAGGCAGCACAGGGTTAGGCAGTGCACAGATGTAAAGGCCATTTGTGGGCCATGCCCAGATCACCTTTGTGCCTTCTCCTGGTTCCCTCCCCTTCTTGTCTGAAACGCCAAGCCTTTGCCAATGTCTTTCTTCTGCTCAGTCAAAAAGTTACTACTTATCTGCCAAATTCAGGTACCTGGGAGGTTTTTCCAATCTCTCAGGAACAATCCCCATGTTAGCCGCCTCCCCCCCCGTAGGTCCTTAACCCTCAGGTATCAGCTGAATCTGGAATTCATCAGGATGGGTAGTGTGAGGGACTTTAGGCAGGAGCTACTTTCCACTGCTGACCAACTTGATGACCTTGGTCAAGGTCTTAATCGTCTCTCTTAGTTTCAGTCATGTCACCTATAACATGAGGTCATTGCTTCTACCTCCCTCACTGTGTGAGGGCTATCCTGGTGAGGGCTTCAAAAAGTTTAAAATCACCAAGAGAACTTACTATGGCTGGTGCCTGAGTCCTCCATCAGAGGACCAGGGCACTGGATTACCACTGAAGCTCGCCGGGGGCTGGAGCCATGACTCAGTAATTACAATTATTAGCTATTCTTGCAGAGGGCCTGAGTTCAGTTCCCAGCACCCAAGTCAGGTAGCTCACAACTGCTCCAGGGGATCTGATGCCCTCTTCTGGTATCCATGGACACCTGCACTCACATACACATACACACACAAATAAAAGTAATAAAAATAAAATATTCCCCAGGGCAGGCAAACTGAGTCAGCAGGTAAATCAGATGGCCTGAGATTGAGCCCCAGGAACCACATGGTGGAAGGAGAGTATTAACTCCCCCAAGTTATCCTTTGACCTTGACTTGCATGCCAAACACACACACACACACACACACACACACACACACACACTATACATATATATTATTAATTAAAATACATACCTATGTATGTACATACATACATACATAGGGAAAAGCTTCCCCAGGTGTTTCTAATGTTCTGAATATTGAGGAAACCCTGGTCCTAACTCTTGGGAGACCAGAGGCACCCAAAAATCACAGCTACTATGACAAAGAACTAAAGACACTGAGCTTTTCATACCTGTCCTTAAGGATGATGAGCCTTGCCTGGCTGCCCTGGCCCAGCAAATAGCATCAAACAACAGTCACAGAAGCAAACTCCTATAGGACCTGGTAGGAAAGCCCCCAAACTCAATTCCCCAAACTCCTGTGGTAGATTTCAGCCACCGAGAAAGGAAAACCATGAAAATGGAGTCACTGTGGCCCGTGGACGTGATACACAGGGATGTGGTCAAAGCGGACCAGTCAAAGAACCAGCACCCCCACGAGAAAGGTAAATGGACTCATGCCTCATCTTTAACAGAGTCCTTAATTACTTAAAAGAAGAATAGCCCGCGCTCCAGAGCAGACTGGAAAACCCTTTCATCTCTCCCTCAAGGCTCCCCCAGGGAGCCGCAACAGGTTTTCTTAAATGTATGAAAGGATCTGTCCAGGAGCGCTATCTTTAATTTACCATCCTCTAAAGAGCATGAACCAAGAAGCAAAACAAAGCTGACAATGGCCCCTTCCAGCTCTCAGCACAGGCAGAAGTGAAGACCCTGCCAGCCAAGTCACGTGGGAGGGCAGCAACCCCTCCCCCAGGGAAGCCACTCTCAGGAGCATTGCCTCGCTGCCCAGGATGTGTCCCGAGAGCTTAAGACAATCTGTCCCTGCCTGGAGGTTGGCTTCTCGTATTTCCTAATGAGTCTCTACACACATCCTGGTCCACTGGTAGCGGGAGACTCCTTTTCCACAAGGTAACAAATGGATACGTATAATGAATGCAGTTGGGTCTTCAGGGCCAAAAACATGGAGGACTTGTGCCAACCAAGGAGGTGGTAAGGATTTGCAAGGGCCATACGGAGGAGAGTAACTCAACCCAGAGAAAGTAGGACACTTTCAATATCCACCTGGAAAAGGGAGTGATGGTTTGAAAAAAAGAGGACGATGTGAGCACACATGCAGACTCAGCGGGAGAAGCAACAGGATAGATGCCACTGTGTCCACAGTCAGTCCTCATCACTGTGCCCACAGTCAGTCCTCATCACTGTGCGCTGAGCCGTCTACCATCCCTGAGCAGGAGTTGGCATTCAGCAATGAACCCAGCCTAGAAGTTAGCCAGCCTCAGGAACATAAACATAAACACTGCAATACCCGGCACCCCAAACTATGAGTTCCCCAAGAAGGAGGGGAAGGAAAAGCAGTCCCCCAGACGCAATGCGTCCACGTGTGCTTTCAGGATGAATGTGTGTTAGAAAACAAAAGAACAGCACATCAAGCCTGTGGCTCCTCAGACGGAAAGGACGAGCTAAATGAATCAAATGTCTGAACACATCAGATGACAGCGGTCCAGGTGGCGCAGAGTCACGACAAAGATCATGAAGAGGTGTTCCCAGGAGGTGACGATGACGCCAGATTTAAAAGGCTGCAGGAGGAGCCTACATGACATCGCGGGATACAGTGAAGGGCAGAGGCAGTCGACAAAGGGCTCTCTGGATACAGCCCACAGAGCACCATGCAAAGGAATCCTACACCAAGCAGTGTCGGTGACAAAGGTGTTTGTAAACCGCTCAAAGGCAGAAAAATCTAAGGCAAAGCATTAAAGAAAACGTAAACCAAACAGACTGCCGAGGAGTGCTGTCAAGACTCAGCGGAGACCAGGCCACAGGGCTGGGGGGGGGGATGGGGGGGGGGGGGGGGGGGGGGACGGGGTGTTGCTTTCACTTTTGTTTTCAATGTAATTCACTTTCTCCTGCTCAGGCCCAAGCCAGGAGCCAAACTGGCTGGACCCCACCAGAATTTAGAAGCATCCATTTAAGTGGTGACAGGCAATCAGATGTGGAAGTCGGAGGAAGGGTAGGACAGCAAGCCTCAGAATCGGGAGGAGAATGCTTCAAGGGTGCTGGTCACACTGGGTGCTCTTTCCTTACCATGTTCATTCTTGGGGCCATACAAGACCCCGGCCCCCACCCCCCCCCCACCTCAGGTACAGCCTTTCTCCCATGTTTCCACATTTTGAGGAAAGGGAAGAGGAAAAGCCAGCCCAGATTCATTGGAGACGGAAATGAAGCCTGTTTTCAATGTTAAGTGCACTTCCAGGAAACCAGGGAGGAATCACTGTTTACTCCGGCCAGGCGATGCTGTCGCCACACAGCACAACCTCCAGTCAAGCTATTAACTTGAACGTTGAACTTCACAGCCTGGCTGTCTTCCTCAGCCTTCCTTTTGATGTTACCTCCAAAGCGAAAGATCAAAGGCTTTGAGTGTGGTGAGGGGAAGTCCCAAGCTCTTAGCCTAGCAGCCTCTGATATATGTTAAAATCCTGGCCAAAAGAGAGCAGGCAGGAGAGGGAACCAGCTCCTGAGAGGCCTGGGGCGGGCAGGCAGCTCATAGAACAAGGCCAGGGAAGGAATGAGGTCACCGGTGACAGGGACATCAGGGACATATATTGCAGATGCTTGGAGCTCAGAGTACCCCTGAGAAGAAATCAGTCATGCCAGATGTCATAAACCCTCACAACACGCTCCTACAAGAGCCAAGCTCTGCTCCAAAGGGCCTTTGAATTCACCAAGAAACTCTACCCATCACCCAAGAAACTTGAACTGACTGGGAAACTGGGGTATCTGCTGGCCCTAAGCTCCAAGGAGAAGGCTTGTTAGCTGAATAAAGTCTCTTTCTCTCCCTCTGAGGTTGTCATGTACCCAGGGTGGGAAGGAAGTGGGCAGGGAAGCCCCGATGACAACGCGCCCAGAGGCCCAGCTCAGCAACACAGGTAAGCAAGAGGTTAGAACAACTGCACAGACCAGTGTGGCTAAGGATGGGCAGGAGGCAGCAGCCATATAGTGTTTCCAGCCACAGGGCAGATCTGGAGCCTTAGACGCTATGATTCTGTAGATAAGCTACAAAAGGCACACGGATAAAGAAACACCCCTAACTCTAGCGGACTGTGCTGTGGATAAAGGTTCAAATAGAAAAACCAGTTTGTGGTTATGGGACTCAGAGGTGGTCCCCCGGGGAAAAGGCTGGGACAGTCCTTAATCCAGATCCGCTTACCCTGTTGTAGACAGTCGGAGGTCTGTGCACTCTGAAGGTAGCTGGGTACTCCGTCTTTGGCCTTCTGTTCTGTGTCTGTTCCCTACCACTGCACTGTGCAGAGGGCTCTAGGGGCTCCAAAGCACACCTCCCCTGGGCCCTGCCTGCTCACACCCTGGAGAACGGGCTGGAAATACAAAACCCAATGTCTCAACTGAGCAAACAAACGAGCCTATCTCTGGCCCCTTTCCACTTTTAGAAACAGAAATTTGGCTAAAGGGATAAAATAGAGAAATTCTTGTGGGACAGCTCTCATTGTGGACAGAGTGTGCTGTTTCCCAAGTTGCCTCCCTGCCTGGGCTCCACTTTATTTCTTACAATAAAAGTCTCTACAAGGAACCAAACCCTGAGGGCCAAATTTATCCTCATTCTCTGCAAACCCAGCCAGTTCTTCCTCCAGGACACCAGAAGGGCCTGCTTGCTCCCCTCCTGTCAGGGCTATAACCCACTGAGCCCTCTCCTCCTTCAGCCTCTGAGCACGGCAGGCACCAGTTAGACAATGACAAGAGGCCCAGGTCCTTGAAGGAAACAAGTTAAACTGAGAAGTCACCAACCATAGACAAAAGTCCTTCCCAGCTCACCTCACATTTTCCTTTCCCTCTTTCTGTGCCCAACGATCTCTAGATAACATGAAGACGCTGAGAGAGTGACCAGTTCACCTTTCCTGGCCTACCAGGAACTCCTAGGACATGCGTAGCAATGCCATCAACCCTTGCGCAACCCCAGAGTCAAGGAAGGCAAGAGAGAGAGTGTGTACACTCACTAAGCAGTGTGCTCTGCTGGAGGATCACCTGGGGATAAAAAGGTGTCCAAAGGACAGAATAGGCCTTGCACCCCAGGCTCCTGCTGAACACAGGAGACAGAAGTAAAGTATGGCCATTCTAAGCTCTCATCTACTGTGGGGAGAAAAGAGTAGAGAGATGCGATACCTAGAGTTACCTTAGGGTTGGGGTTATTACCAGGCTCACCTCTGGCCCATCCTAAGAACCAGCCTTTCTCCTGAAACAGCATCATGACTCAGCATGACAAACAACTGTTGGGGACGGAGGAAGGGTCCCACCACTGGCAACTTCATGATACACTACCAGATACATTGAACAGCAGGGCCAGGCTATGAACAACACCAGCACAGTGTGAACACTAAGATCCTCACCCACACAGCCATCCACCCACCTACCCATTCATCCATGCATCTACACACCCATCCATCCACCCACCCACCCATCCATCCATCCATCCATCCACCCACCCATTCATCCATCCATCCGTATATCCACTGACCCACTCACTCATCCATCTCACCCCCCTTCCATTCATGGTTGGCCCATCAGTTTCCAGGTACTAAGAAGTACATCTGGAGGATCATCAAAGACACGCCCACCCCGCCACCCACTTCCCTTGGATACCTCCCTCAGGACAACAGAGGCTTTACACAGACCAGGAAGCAGGCTGAAAGAGCTCAACTATGCAAAGGCCCACTCCAACAGTACACTCCAACTACAGTGTGGGAAGTCCCGTGTCTGCTGTCTCCAGACATGTGGTAAATCACAGCTGGGAGAGGAGACACGCCATCCCGGCTCTAGACAGAGAAGCCTTGCTGTAAGAAGTGAGGCTTCTGAAAGGAGGATTCTTTCACTGCAGCCAGCTGCTATCTCTGGTTGGTGACCCCATGACCCTCTTGATCTGAATAAAGACCCAGGGCCTTAAAGCACACTGTCCTTTTGACTACATATACTGCAGGGACAGGAGAAGCACAGAGCCACACACCTTAGCTTCCTCACCCCAACAATCCACCACAGCAGCCTGAGATAGAAACACCTCTGTCCCCTTATCTGTGTTTTTCACTTTCTGAAGTTTCAGTGACCACAGTTGGCCATGGTCCAGAAATATTAAATGGAAAATTCCAGACATAATTTCTAAGCTTTAAATAACTTTTACTATAGTGTATTATTATAATTATTCCGTTTCACTATTGTTGTTCTTGGCCTGTTGCTGAACCTAATTTATAAATTAAACTTTATCAGGTGTCTGCAGTGTTAGTACTTAGTTCTGTGAATACATTAGGCACACTGGATCACATGTTCTGCAAACAAGGCCAAGTACATGGCTCATCTGCAGTCCACAGAGACCCTCCACCCCCCAGAGCTCCTCAGCTCCCACCTCCTGACCAGAGGCACCCCTCGCCCCTGCCCCCCGATCTTCCTACTCATTTGTAGTCTCCTCTTCTCAGCGCAGAGGTCCAAGCAAGGCCCCTTCAATAAACTGGTGGGATACCATCTCGCCCACAAGAACACAGCATCTTGACAGGTCTTGGGTAATCTACTTCCCACTTCTACACAATAAGTTTCCAGCCTGGAAAATCCCAACAGTGCCAAGGCCTTGGCTGGATCTTTTCAACCTTGAAAGGTTGACAGTTTCTCTGCACAGAAGGAGCTGGTCCATGGTCCCTGTTACCAAGGGTATATAATACTGCAGCTTCTCCATACTAAATGCAGAGAAATCTAAACAAGGGATGCACAGCCACTTGGTGAGTGTACCGTGCCGAACAGACCTGGAGTTTCAATCCTGATGCTGATGCTTGGTACCCGAGGGACCTCCAGCAAACTCCCTACCGGAAGGAGAGCCCTGGGTTTCCCACTTGTTTGATGAGAACCTCAGCCTTTGACCTCAGAGTCAGAAGAGACCACTGTGTTCAGCAGCGCAAACAAGGTAGGTTTCCCTTGAGAGATGAGTCCCTTTGCCTCCTCTGCTTGCCCGTGAAGAAGCTGGTAAAATTACAAGAAACAAAGCTAAACACAAACAAACAAACAAACAGCCGTGGCTGGGAAAAGGAGTCAGAGAACATGGGATGGAGACAATCATTAGTCCTGAGCCCAAAAGCAACTTAAGAGAGTTCAAGTGCAATCACAGAGGAACGGCCCCATGCACTGCCTGTGCTGTGTTTGGAGGCGGGGGAGAAGCTCATCACCAAAGAGTCACAACTGGCACCACATGGGTGGCAAGAAACAAATGTCTTGGCAACCAAGGGATCTCTAGGGACAGAGAGGTGAGATCCTACAGAGAAAGGACATCAAAAGAAGCCAAGTCAAGACCTGATCACACATTGGCCACAACAAATAATGTTTTCTCAAAGGTGGGAGAAGAAGGGGGTTGGACAGAGACAGGGCTCTTATTGGATAAAGCCAGCTGGCACATCCATTGTGGAAGAAAGGCTTGTTTTGTGTGTTATACAATAGAGACGTTGTTCACAAGTACTTTGCCCATACATAATCAGGCCTGCCTCTGCATCGCATTACATAAGTCTCCGATGCAGTGAAAATCCAAGAATGAATTTCCTTCAATAAAGAACTATAACTTCTAGTTTGTGCATGTGCACACACATATACACACACCCCCAAAGTCCAGGCTCAGGAGGAGGTTTAGAAATTAGCGAAACAGACTTACCAAATTGTTTACAAGGAACACAACTACTGAGTTCTCCTCCACTCTCCACCCTTCAACTAAATGGAGGAAGTGGTGTGTGTGTGTGTGTGTGTGTGTGTGTGTGTGTGTGTGTGTGTGTG
>OU015757.1:73175347-73186344 GCA_907169655.1 Acomys percivali | reverse complement strand
CTGGAGCTCACCATTTCAGCCAGGCCGGTGGGACAGTGAGCTCCAGGGATCCACCACACAGCACTGGGGGTCACAGGCTCAGTGGATCCGAACTCGGGTCCTCCCACTTGCACAGCAAAACTTCCTGTTAACTAAGTCATCCTCCCAGACCTTGAAGACTTATTTGGAAAGACCACAGGTCCTGTCCAGGAACCGCTAACAAGCCCAGAGAAAAGTTAAGTCACCCTTCCCTCTGCCACAGAAAAGGTGAAGGAGAGAGCACTGAATGATTCAAAGCTCCACTGATGGGGCAGCTGCTCTGAGCCTGGTGCACCGGCTAACAGCACCGAGCTCCAGGCTGCCAGGCTGGGGTTCTACAAACCCTGCAGGCATTTTTCTTCTTTCAAAGTTTCTATTAACTCCCTACTGATGTGCCCTAAAAGAATTTTTAAGGGCCTGGAAACACATAAATAAAATAGTCTTTGTCGGACCAGCACAGCCAAATGAAAGTCTTTCACCTGGGCAGCAGTGATGATAAAAGTTTTAGGCCCCGGTTTCACAGAAGCCACAAGAAGACTAGAGCCCTCAGACAGTCTGTAGCAGGAGCTCTCTTGCCCTCCAGCACATGCCAAGGGCGAGGCAGGGAAGGGAATAGATGCCCACAATACACACACAGGGTACAGGAAACCTTCTGTCCCCCAAGTGGCCGCACTGTGGGGGAGCTCCAGAGGAGCCAGAGCCTCCCAAAAGCACCTGCTAATAGTGCTTGCTGAATCAGAGCTCATAAGGAGCTAAAGACACCTAAGAACCTCAGAGACTGTGGCCAGGGAATAAGTACAGTAGCCGGCTGGGAGGGGGATGGTAAGAACAGAGAGGTATTTGGAGGAGACCTGGCACGTCAGCATGTCAGATTTCCAGAAAGAGCAGTGCCTGTCTAGCCTGAGTCTCCACAGCGTAACTTCGGCCATGGGTTGCATGGACAGAGCTCAGGAATCCATGCAGCATGCCGTGTGCTGTGTCTTCTAGCCTCCCCTCTAGGTCCAAATGATGCTTTGCCAGTGCTAAGACAACAGCAGCACTGCCAAGGCCATCCTAAGCAAACATCGCAGCACACCGTCCAGGGAAGCCATCATCCTCATACCACTTGGCAGATTAAATAGCACTGGCGTCTCGCTATGAACTATTTCATCAACTCTGGGCCACTGGTTAACTCTGGCCTCTCACGCAGGTCACTCTGTTTCTCCAGGCCTAAGACTCCTCACCTTGACCGGGAAGAGACTGACTCCTGCCAAGCCCTCCCAGTCAGTCACTCAATGGCATTCAAGAGCCCCTTGACTTACTACAGCAGAAGTGCATTTATGGCTGACTTGGCAAGCATCGCCGCTTCTCCTAGCGCGCCTTCAATGCGCTCAGAATGCTTCCTTTAGCCTACAATTGGGCAAACTCATCCAAACAAAGCCGACTTTATGATAAAGTGTATGCTTGTCTGCCATTCATCAAGTGCTGGACTGAGCTAAAAACAGACTAGGTCTAAGGGGTGCTTCTCCAGCCACCTCTGCTTCTCTTTGCCAAAGGCCCCAAGCCTCAATCCACGTGGGTCTTTTTACATCTTCCTCCAGAGCTTAGAGGGAAGGTCCATGCGCCCAGCAGTGAACCAGCACCCACAAGGCGCTATTTCTCACCTAAGTTAGTGATACTCCTTGTTCCCAGAAGGAAGACAGGTGAGACTCGCCATGGGTCTGAAAGGCTGCTCAAACAGCTCTGTGCTCTCCAGGGGGCAGCTGTCCACCCTTCAAGAAGCTGTCTAGACTTACTTTAACTGCAGGGCTTCTCACAGCACCCAGAACCCTGGGGGACAACCTAACTTTCCAGCAGCTTCACCTTAAGTTGTCCCAGAACTTGTGCAGAGAACTTCTCAGGGCTCACCTCCCAGGAGCCACACACAGTGACCACCTAGTCCCTCTTAATATGTGAGAAAGCAGGCCCCATGTAGGGAAAGCCAGAAACCAGCAGTAGGCCCCACACTTCCTAATTACATCTTAGCCTCTCCAAAAATCCTGGCGGTGTGTCTTTCTACATTAAACACAGTATAGACACGGGTACTTATAGACAGACCAGAAGTGGCCAAAACAACCAGTGACCTGATGGTCATGGCTCCCCAGAGCCGTAGCTCACATCCACTAGGAAGCAACACATTCTAGAACGTAAACTACTTAGACTGAGGTGTTTTCTGTCTAGGCCTTACTTCTGTGACATGTAACTAAGTCGTAGGGCTCTGGGTTTTCCTTCCATCCTTACCACGAGAACAACAGCAACATCTTTGCTTGTACTCAAGCCGCACGGCAAAGACTTCACCTCACGGGCAGCCTCCTCCCCTCCTTCCATAAAGCACACTGATACAGTATCTGCAGAGTGCCTGGAGCTTCTAGGAAGAAAGGCGTCCTCGAAGCCAAGGTACTATTCTGTGATAACAAGGGCTCGGAAGCTCCTCACAAAGACGCCAGCAGCATGCAGACTTGTTCAGGCCCCACGCCTAGTGCGCTACAAGGCGCCTCCTGCCTGTCCTGCAAATCAGGAGATGGGGCTTTTGTGCAAGCCTCGGGGTCTCCGAAAGGCCACCTGCTTAACTGTATGGAGCGCACACAGCTACTACATGGGACCACTGAGTGCATTGTGAGGCCTTGAACAGATGGGGTTCCCCCAGCAAGGGCCTCACTGCTCAGAAGGTCACATGCAGAGGCAAAGTCTCGTGTCCACTTTCGGGGAGTTCCCGTGGGGACAGGCAGAATGACAGCAGACCCAACAGAGATAATTAGAATAATTAGTTCATATCTACAGGGGACTCCAAGTGGGGTGAGCAGGAGAAATAAGCTTGGATACAGCTAGGCCCAACTTTAACTTGATAGAAATGCTACGGTGGTTAATGTTTTAAATCAAATTTGTGCCAATATTACCAAACTAAAACCATTTCACAGTTACAAAAGAAAAAACGATCACTGGTAGAGGAACTGTGGTCACTGGCCAGCGGTTCACACACAAGCCTCAGCCCAAAGCCCCATCTAGCCCCTCACAGCTGTGTGTCACTGGGCAAGTTGCTTGCCTTCCCTGTGCCGCCACCTCTGCTGAGGCGTCACCATGCTCCACACTGTGATTAGATCAGCTAATGTCCCTCACATGGATGGAGGCAAGTAATGGCTGGGTTGACAGGTAGCTGTCCTAAGGCCTCATGTTGTGAGGAATGGGACAGAGGCAGGAGTCTCACCAAAGCTGTGGGAGCAAAGACAATTCCTCTGCCTTTCACCCCTTACCCTATCTATAATCATGACAGCGCAAAACACCTGCCGCCCCACCACTGTCACCGCACAGCCACAGCCACCACCACCACCACTTTACTCCTCAAGCTAAATTCTAATAGCTCTGAGGAACCTAGGGTTTCCATTGCAGTGTGGGAGGGGAGAGATTACCCTACACAGCTACAGAGATGTTGACCCCTAGAACCTGGACCCTAAACTTGTCTTCACTTCTAAGGCACTCCACTCGCTCTGTCACTTCACCACAGAGAGACAACAAAACCACTGGTGTTGTAACACGCATGGCTGGCGGGGCCCAGAGCATCTGGATAAGTGTGCCATGTCTCCGTGCCGTGCCCCTTATCTAGGGTTTTTCACCCCAGGAGCAACAGAACATAAAGGGCTCTAAAGCTAGGGGACCTGTGGTAACACTTCCTCCTTCTCAGTCTGCTTCCCGGAAGTCTCTAGACACTTTGGCCCACCTTGGAAAGCTGAGGGATGGTATGTAAGAGTCATGGAGACGAGGCCCACGGCCATGCTACCTACTGTTTATGCAAAGTATTGAATCCTTTTTTTTTTTTTTTTTTTTACCTTGAAAACAGTTTTGCCCAATGAAGGAAGAGGGGATGGGATAGAAAGGACAAAGAATTATCCACTCCTAGGGGCTCCCAGCTGCACCCTACATCACTGGGAATTGAGGGTACAATTCAGGAACTCATTTATTTTCACCAGTCTTTCTGGAGTCCCCAGACAAGGAAGAAACATCTATGATAGACATCCCCTCCCTTGATGGGACCAACATCAAGGGGAGGAGAGGGAGAGACAGAGCAGGATGTGAAGGTTCAGTCAACATTCTAGGAAGCCGGTGGATGGGACCAAGCAAAGGAGAGACTGGGGAGTATGGTGTCCCCGCAGCCCTCTAAGGCTGCGTGAACCGACACGCAGGCGGTGGCGGGCGTGGGAGACCTGTCGCATCACAGAGCAACCAGATAAAAGGAATCTTTCTGAGCTTCCTGGCACAGAGAGAATCCCATGAGTACCTCACAGGCGCCAGCACGCGTGGTGGGGTCTCTCTACTCCCAGTTCCTCCTTCTCCCTGTGGCCTGGGTGCCTGAGGAATTAGGTAAACTAGGGCAACCTCTCAGCTCCACAGGGAAGCAAAAGACAGCCACAAACCACCAAACACTAGCCAGTAGCCAAGGACCCAGAACCACTTAGCACCTGCCTTAGTAGTAGGCAGCCATGCTTGCCCGCCGGGAAAAGAAGGAAGCCACACTCTGACTATAGGCCATTCTTCTCCACCCTAGATGTAAACCCAGTTTTTTTTTACAGGTTTCTCCCACCACCCAAGTCCTGAGCCTCCGTCCACCCTCACTCACATAAGGCTTCCTTATATGACAGTCCGCCCTGCCTGTAAATTCTTTCTAGTCTACACAACCAACCTCACCTGTCACCTGGGAGCTAGAGAGGAGACGTGGCTTTCCTTTTCTAATAGCCCCTAAGTGATTACTTTACAGCCAGAATTATAAAATACTGGGAGAAATGAATGTGTGCGTTGGGAGGAGGGAGGGGTCTCCCAGTTCAGTAAAAACAATGGAGGAATTTTCCTAATGAGCAACTGCATACTGCTTCTGTCATTTCTTACTGTCTTGCCTAACACAACTGGGGCGTCAAAGATTCATTTTTTAAAAGTTTGGCAGTTGTTCAAGAAGTTAAACATGTTATCCCATGATGCAGCAATTCCGCTCCTAAGAATGTGCGCAGGGGATACAAAAGCTCATGTGCATCAGAGACTGCATCCACATTCACAGCGGTACTCAGCAGGAAGAGGAGTGGACGGATGAGTGAGTGGGTGAATAAACGTGTGAGTGAACACAAGAAACGTAGCTTGTGATGGATTATTTGGCCAAATACTGTTAATGGTGCTACGTGGACGAACCTTGAAAACACAGAGGAAAAGGATGGAGGCACAAAAGACCACATGACCATTGAGTCGCCACGCTCACAAGCAATGCTAACAATAGGTGAATCCGGGCTGGCGAGATAGCTGGGTGGGTGAAGGCACTTGCCGAGGGGCAAGGCAAGCTTGGAAACCCACGCTGGGTCCACAGTTCCTAGGCTAAGAGTGAAGGGGGAAACTAGCTGTGCCACGCTGCCTTCTGACCTCCATTTGCAATCATGGCACACTCGCCTGCACACACACACACACACACACACACACACACACACACACACCATGCATACATACACAATGATAAATAGATAATTTTTAAGACTATAGGTGAATCCACAGGCTGCGTCAGGAACTGTAGCACAGAGTGGGATGGAGGATCTGTTCTGTACTTAGATGGCTACACAGTTCTGAGTACATTAAACTTCACTTTAAATGGGTGAGAGGCCTTTGGTCTCTCTCTATCTTCATAGAGCTATTAAAGTCACAAAAGAAAGGAAGGAAGAGACAGGTTCTGCCTGCCCATTCTCTGTCCAAATGCTCGATAGGACAACGTCCTGGGACCAGTGAGTCCAGGTGTACCTGAGGTACCTCACCATGTTAGGACAGAAGCCCAACTGGGGGCACAGTCCATAGCCAGAGTATCACACTTGCTGATGTAGAGCATTCCCAGGCCCGGAGACTTGCTTCACTATATAAGGAGGACACAGGACCCAGAACAAATCTTAGTTTGGAACGAAGTAGGAAGGATGTGACCCGAGAGGAAAGCAAACAGAAAAGCGTCGTCAGCACAGCACAGCCCTCCAGGATCTCAGAGCGCTCAGCTCTCAACACTGTCTTTGGGATGCTCCAGGGGCCAGAAGCCCAGCACCTTCCGCCCTCCCTCCCTCCCTCTATCCAGCACTGTCTCCTCCCAGGAGCGCCACACTTTGGCAGAGGAAATGCAACCTTAGCGCCCAGAGGGCCTTGCTGGGCAGGCCACACTGCTTCTGGTTCCAGAAATGTTAGCCCAGCATCCAGGCGATTGGCAGGCAGCTGGAACTCGAACCCAGGAGTCCTAACGCCCACAGATTCTCACCTCCAGCTTTAACAAAGCTCCCTTTGTGGGGCTTGGGTGTCTCCCAGAGGGCATATTTCCCTCCCAGAGCTGGGAAGCAGAGGCGAGCGTGGTGTGTAGAATGGCATCTGTGCTACTGACACAGGTTCCCTGCTTTCCAAGCCGCCCGAGCCCAGTTGGGCACACCTGAGGGAACAGACGGGCAAAGCTTGGCATGGATGCCATGCATACGATCAGGCCCTAGACCAGTCGCACCTCTGCCCCCTCTCCAGACCTCAGAGGTCTGAATCCCAAGCCTGAACAACAGGCTGTCTGGAGACTGCATCCTGCTCGGAAAACAGAGCCAGGAGTGAAAGGCTCTTGTTTCAACATGCTTTTGAGCATGTAAGGGTATCCTCCAGAAATACTTGTAGGTCCAAGCAGCCGGTGCCCGGGTCCCAGTGCAGGCCAGCTCCAGCACAACTCGCTGTACAATCTCATCCCTCCACAGTGCTGTGACCTGTATGGTGCAGCTTGTACCAGCTTCTCTAAGATTCCCTGGGACTCAGAGGACAAAGCCACAGCCACACTTATATGGGACCGAGGGACAGAGCCCCACTCTTCTTCCACTCTATCCCCCCCCCCGGAAAAGCCCAGGAAGGGAAGGTGGGCTGTGGCTGAACATGTTGACAGAGGCCCCCACCAGGGAGGGACACAACCTGTCCTTGTCCACCACCCTTGCCCCCAAAGGCAATGCAATGCTGGATGGTAGATGTGCCATCCTGGAAGAGAGCTCAGTAGCCTTGGTCTCCGTGACAGCCACCACCACCATCTATCAATCTTTGCTCCTTTTGACATTAAAAACTACCTACACCAAAACCATCAAGGGAACATCATCCCATTTGAAAAGTGAGAAACAGGCTTAGAAGTATAAACGACCAAAGCATTGGATGAACTCAGTGGTTACCAAGCTTCTGAGACTGTGGGGCTAGAGGCAAAGGGTGAGGAAAGGTAGGAGAGAAAATGGAGGTTGCTGGCTTGAACTGCTTTGGTATGGAAGACTATCACAAAATGTGTCCCTTCAGGACAGGAGTGGTGGCGCATGCCTTTAACCTCAGCACTCAGGAAACAGGGGCAGGTGGGTCTCTGTGAGTTCAAAGCCAGCCTGGCCTACAAAGTGAGTTCCAGGGCAGCCAGAGCTATTGTACAGAGAAACTCTGCCTTGGAAAACAAACAAAACAAATGTGTCCCTTCAAGAAACAGAAATAAACAAATGGGTGGGCCTCATCTCAGTTAGCTTGGTTATTTCCAAAATGTAGTAAGTGTCCCCATCCCTATCACTATGTGTCCAATGCCCTTGGAGAAAGCACTCTTGTGAGCCAGAGGCAGGAGCTCCGAGGCACAAGCTGTTGTCTTGATGTTATTAGGGATAATGCAAACATGCTACCAAAAATAATGACTTCTGTAAGAGATGCAGGGCATCAAAGCCAACAAATTCACAGAAATGCTCAGGGAAAGACAGAGAACGAGGAGAAAGCCTACCTGTATGCCTACCACCCCCACTATACCTTCCACCTATTAGAAAATATATTTATCAATAAATCTGCAAACTGCTGCATCTGCTAAGAAAGTCAAGTCGCCTCCATAAGACATTGTCACAAAGGAACTGGGCTCTCCATGCCCTCACGAATTCATCTCCCACACCTCAGTCCGAAGAAAACGAAGCACTATCACGCTGCTGTGCTTTAAAGCAGTGTCCAGGAAGGTGGGAAAGGTTACCCACAGCAGGCGAGGACCGCCACCCTCACCATAGCAACGCGCCTGTTTATAATCTGGTCTACCTGCATCAAAGGCTCCGCAGACACTCAAGGCAGGCCTGGTGCTGCATTCGAGCCTGAAGATGAAGCCAAAAACTCTCACAGGCACGTCAGTGAAAAACTTCCCATTACAGGATGTGCCACAGTTACTAGCACTATAGTTGTTTTGTTTTGTTTTTCCTTTCTACCCAAGTAACAGTAAAGGAGAAAATGAATTCAGATAGTGTCTAAGGCAGAGTGGAAACCCAGCATGCGACTTCCTAAAATGGTTTGGTTGTTTCTTTTTCTGCTGGGTAACCCCACAGGACGGGGCGGGATCTGAAGAGCTGGGCCTGAGCCTGACACTCAGTACACCAGTGTTGAGGTCATATGAACTGGTGAAGTTCATGAGAGGCCCCAATCACTCCAGCCAGAGGAGCAATCCAGAAACGGCCAGATACATAGTAGGCCTTCTTTTATGGGAGGAGGGGTACCTTTAGGCCTCTGGGAGACACGCGAATCTACCTTAAGATTGCTTGAAAAAGGCCTATTCTTCAGAATCCAGGATTTAGAAAGGCAAGCATAAAATCATTCCCACAACAGCCTCTCCCTTCCCTCTGGGTTTGTGCCCTGACATCACAACAGGATCCTGCTCAGCCTCTCAGACCACACCTTGGCCTCTAAGGCCATGCCTCGGCTACTCAGACCACGCCTCGGCCACTCAGACCACGCCTCAGCCACTCAGACCACGCCCCGGCCTCTCAGACCACACTCCAGCCACTCAGGCCATGCCTCAGCCACTCAGACCACACCCCAGACCACACCCCAGCCTCTCAGACCACACCTCAGCCACTCAGACCACGCCTCAGCCACTCAGACCACGCCCCGGCCATTCAGACCACGCCCTGGCCTCTCAGACCACGCTCCAGCCACTCAGACCACACCTCAGCCACTCAGACCATGCCCCAGCCTCTCAGACCACGCCTCAGCCTCTCAGACCACGCCTCGGCCTCTCAGACCACGCTCCAGCCACTCAGACCATGCCTCAGCCACTCAGACCACGCCCCAGCCTCTCAAGCCATGCCTCAGCCACTCAGACCACGCCCCAGCCACTCAGACCACGCCCCAGCCACTCAGATCAAGCCTCATCCTCTCAGACCACGCCTCAGTCGCTCAGGCCACGCCCCACAGCCTCTCAGACCACACCTCAGCCACTCAGGCCACACCCCAGCCTCTCAGACCACGCCTCAGCCACTCAGGCCATGCCTCAGCCATTGCTAGCCACCTGTTCCTCAGCAGTTCCAAAGCTCACCTTTATCATTGTGTATGTCTTAATGAGGTTTCCATTGCTATGATAAAATACATGACCCAAAGCAGCCTGGGGAGGAAAAGGGCTTACTTCATCTCACAATTTGTGGTCCATGGAGAAGGGATGTCAGGACAGGGTCCACCCAGGGATAGCACCACACACAATGAGCCAGACCCTCCCACATCAATCATTAACCAAGACAATACCCCCCCCCAATGACTTGCCTAAAGACCAAAAATATGGGTGGCATTTTCTAACTACAATTTCCTCTTCTCAAATAACTCTAACTTGTATCAAGTTGACAAAAAAAAAAAAAAAAAAAAAAAAAAAAGACTGTATAATAGAGTTGATGTATAACATTATTGTGAACATTGGGTTGAAAATGCATAGAATGATACAGAAACTGGTCATGTTAAACACTCAAATAAAATATCCCCTCTCACTTGCTCACTCTCTCACTTTCTCGTTCTTACAGCTGAAAAGCAAGACCTAAGTTCCTATATAAAACAAGGGCCACCAAGGACCCTTGTGCTAGGGAGCTAAATAGATGAAGTGTTAGCTGTCTAAGTGTGAGGACTTGAGTTCAAATGCTAGGACCCATATGAAGCTAGACAAGATAACGCATGCATACATACGATCCCAGCATTCCTAGAGTGAGATAAGAGGCAGAGAGAGGCCAAAGCCCACAAGCTCATGGGTCAGCTAGCCTCCTGTACACACGTTAGCGTGACTTTGTTTCAAACAAGGTGAAAGGTTAGGTCCAATACCCAAGGCTGTCCTCTGACCTCCACACACGGCCCTCAGCATGTGCAAAACCTTACACAAACATGTGCACACACATCATAAATACACACAAGCCAGGCATAGTGGTACACACCTTTAATCCCAGCACTTGGGGGTCAGAGGCTGGCAGATCTTATGAGTCTGAGGAAGCCAGATCTACAGAGAAAATTCCAGGACAGCCAGGGCTATACAGTGGGATCCTGTCTCAAAAATATAAACCAAACCCAACCACAAAGAGGGAGAAAAGACCTCAAAATGGTAAGGTTTTTCCCATCTTTTTAATATACACTCCTCACATAGTACTGAGCCCATTTCAGAGCTGAAACACTGAGGCTAGAGGCATTGACTGATCACTCGGTGGGCACTCGGCTGGCCTGTGTCCAGCAGGAACGACGAAGGAGACGGCGGACTGCAATCTAGGCTGTTTGGAACACAGATGACAGGTGCCTCCTGAACTGAGATGAGACAGGACTCAGAACTGCAGGTTCTTCTGCTTGGCATTTGGTTCTAACCAACTGTGCCTCATCACTAACAGGCAAGGCACAGCGGACACCTAACCGCCCTGCACAAATAGTTCTCTTTTTTCTAATTTGTACTTATTTTATATCTGTGTGTGTATTGCCTGCGTGTATGTCGGTGTACCATATGCATGCCTGGTGTCAGCAGCCAGAAGAGAATGTCAGGGTCCCTGGGACTAAAGTTGCTGGGAATCCAATCAGCCAGTGCTCTTAACTCCTAAGCTGATAAATGATTCTTGCTAGTGGGGCTACACATATGCACAGTCACAAACACAAACACACACAGACAGAGAGAGAGAGAGAGAGAGAGAGAGAGAGAGAGAGAGAGAGAGAGA
>OU015757.1:73145985-73171756 GCA_907169655.1 Acomys percivali | reverse complement strand
CACACACACACACACACACACACACACACACACACACACACACACACGACAAGAGGAAGAGCATGTGAACAAAAAGTCCAAAGAGGAGCCGACAGCATGGCTCAGCAGGTAATGGCACTGGCTACCAAGCCTGACAAACTGAATTCAGTCTTTGAGACACATGGTAGGAGGAGGGAACCAACTCTCTCAAGTTGTCTGCGGGCCTCTAAGCACACCGTGACACACATGTACTCATATGCATGCAAGCATATAAACACAAACACACACAAGGCATGCCATTTTTTTTAAAAAAACTAAGCCCTATTGACTAGGAGTGCCTTCTGGCCCCTCATATTTCATCTCCTCTTTCCATAAGGAGCCTCTGAAAATGTAAAGAAAGCAACAAACACCCACAGCTCCGGAGGCACTGTGTTTTAAAAATCGGCCATCTGCAGACAGGGGGTCTTAACCTTCTAGAGCCTGGAGATGGCAAAGGGACAATGGTTGCGTTCAAGTCAATGGGGAGAATCAATGTCATTTCTCTGAGCCAGGGTAGAATAAATCATTCTGGGCAAACTCTTTTCCGCACCACTGTCACCCAAGTCTGAGTGTGAACAGACCCCCGCTGGCCACTGATGGATTTCTCACTCAAGAGAAAACCACAAGAAAGTCCCAGCAAACTGGCCTGTGCTAAGGGCTCAAGCCCAGCTACAAAGGTGTCAGTACTTCATCCCATAGGTGCTCACGCCCAGGGACCCAAAGGTGAGCACCCGCGCCAAGTTTCCCAGATCTCTTATCCCTGGTAACCAAGTAGCATGGGGTATCTTGAAAGCAAACTGGAGGAGGGGGAGGGGGAAGGGGAGCTGTTACGCACTCATTAAGGCTCAGACAAACAAGAGCCTCACCAGAACAGCCAGGGGAAATCCCTCCTAAAGAAACAGATATGTTGTAAGCGCACACACCAGGAGCCAGAAATCTGCTTTCAGGAACCAGAAGGGAATGGCTTTTAAATTCTTATCTTTAGCAAAGACGTAAGCAAGAGAGATGTAACCAAAGGCACATAGAGTCTTGTCTTGCTGTCACTGATGTCATGCCCATCGGAAGTCGAGTGATTGTGAGTCCAGTTCCCCATTCTATGAACGTTGTCTGCCCTCCGTGGGGAGGCTAATCATGGTGGATGACCTCTTGCACGGTAACTCCCTTCTGTTGAGAAGGTGAACTCCACCACACTCAACTTGAGGAAGAACTAAACTCCGAACCAGCTCCATTCTATGATGAGAAGAGTGGAGGCTGGAGGTGGCTAATGCAGATTGGCACAAGTCTGTCCGCTGGGCACAAGGTTCCATAGCTCAGGAACAGTGACTGGCACACCCCAGTGTCAGGACCTCCGTTAGACCCTGTGGCAGTCTCCCCACAATCTCCATGGCAGGCCAGACTTCTCATTAACTCCATGAGAAAACAGCTACGTAGAGCAGAGCAATTCTACCACCAGCCCAACTTAAAAATTTCAACCTTATTTTAAAACAAAAAAGCTTAGCCATAGCCAAGAATAAAACAATGTCATCTGGAGAAAAAGGGATGGAATTGGAGATCATGCTAGGCAAAAATAAGCCAGGCTCAGAAGAATAAATCACACACACACACACACACACACACACACACACACACACACACACGGAGCGGGGGTCCCAGTGGAGGCAGGGAGGGACAGGGAAGACAGTGGGGCAAGTATGAGCAGCAGCGCAGCGGAACTGTCATCATGAAACATACTGCTTTTACATTAACCAAAAGGCGGCGAAATAGGAAATAATAATGTTAGGATGAAGAAAAGGTCTCTGCTTCATCAGAAAACTCTATAGTGGAAACTAGTTAACGAGGAAAACATAATGCTGCCAAAAGAGGCAGCAGGAAATCAGAAACACACAGAATACATAGCCCAATAGAAAGTGGGGCCCGCTGTGCGCGCCCCCCCCGCCCGCCCTCCCCCACAGGGGCACAGGAAGAGGGGCTGACCCCAGAGGGAGAAGCCTGGGCCACAAACAAGGGCTGTATAGCGATCTGCTAGGGACTAGAGCCACTGCCCTGGGCCTCCGTAATCACCCCATCCCCACAGCGTCCACATGCACCAGTGCACCAGCCGTGACTCGAAACCACAAACCAGAAGAAGTCAGACGAAAAGATAAAAACCTCCACCCTCGCGGTAGGACTTGAGATATCAGAACCACGAGGTCTAGAAGCAGAGCCGTCGTGCCTTTGCATGCTGCCTGTGGGTTTGAGTTCGCGCCCAGCGCGTCTGCTCCTCGGTTTCCCTCATCACCAGGCTCCTTACACAGCCAGTGCGCAAGATTCCAAACCAGGGGAGGGCAGGAAGCGCCCAGCAACCACAACTCTGTCACTTAAACAGGGGGGGGGGGGGGGGGGCCAACTCCATAACAAAAGCAAGTCATTTGATGCCTAAACAGTTCTAAAATGGCAAAACTGTGTCGCGTGGCAGCATTTACTTCCTGATAAAGATTGACCAGAAAATTTGACCCAACTGAAAAGTGGCTCAACTAGAACAGATTTTTTTTTTCTTCTTGTTTTTCTTTTCGAACCAGGGGTGGGGATGGGGGAGAATGCAGAGGCAAACTATCCTGCAGGGGAGGAGACCGCCCCCATGACAAAAGCTGCATCCATACTCAAGGGTTCAGGATGCGATAGAACCGCTTACAGAAAATGGCTTAGCAAGCTGGACCTTTCTCGGAATGACATTTGTCATGTGGCAGTGACACCAACCAATATACTGTGCATAAGAACTAGGGGTGAAGCCGGGTGGTGGTGGCACACGCCTTTAATCCCAGCACTCAGGAGGCAGAGGCAGGTGGATCGCTGTGAGTTCGAGGCCAGCCTGGTCTACAAAGCGAGTCCAGGACAGCCAAGGCTACACAGAGAGACCCTGTCCCGAAAAAAAAAAAAAAAAAAAAAAAAAAGAACTAGGGGTGATCAGGCAGACTAGCCCTTAGCTTTGGGGCAATTTTCAAACCTTTCCTTTATTTCTCTCTGATGGCGGAGAAAGCCTCAATACATTAAGCATGTGACCTCGGCTTACTGCTGTTTCTCTGTTTCACTATGGTGAAGCTCTCTGCTTCTCCAGGAACTGTGAGGAAATAAATGCTGCCTGATTCCAGGATGAAAATGAAGCAATTCAAGACCAGGAGGAAGAACTCGGAGGTTTGTTTTTGATTTTAAGGATAAGAGTCAAGTTCAGGGCTTAGTGACTCCTAGAACAATACGGAATTGAGTCGCATACATTCCATAAATCAATAAAGCCCTTATGTGGACGTCTCCCTAGCCATTTCACCCTAGCTCTTTTTTGATATGTATTTATATCTTGGGAGCCAATCAAAAGGACAAAGGTTCCTCTCTGTATGTGGCCACAAGATTTCAGCTTAGCTGTGATACAAGAAAGCAGGAAGTTGACCAGGAAAAAAAAAAAAAAAAAAAAAGGCAGAGGGCCCTGAGGCAACTTCCGTGACCCTAACAGGTTCTCCAGGAAAGCCTAACTCTCTCCCCTGCCCTGCTCACATCCCCAGCCCACCTGCAAGAATATGAATCCACCTTTCACTTTCAAAGCCAGAGTAGAGTCCCAGACTCAGGGAAGGTAAGGGGAGCGGCTGCTGCTTCCAGGGCAGACAAAAACCTTCTAACTGGGGCGTGCATCCCAGTACACTTCCTCTATACCCACTGAATCATGCTGTCCTGGGTGCTAAGCTATTTGGAGGCCCACCATGGGGGCACAGCCAATGGAGAGCTGAATAAATATATTAGGGGCTTTTTGGGAGACTTGAGTTTAAATTTCTCCAAGCAGTCTACTTAGTGTCATCTTCCAGTGACAGGACTGGCGTATTTACTTTCTCAGAGTTCAGTGTTAAGGTGTTACCACAAGGTTTCAGTTCTTTTGTTATCAAACTGCTGCTGGATCTTCGACTAACCTGAAACTAGGAGAAGGCTAGAAAGGAAATTTCCACCAGATACACCCTATGGACCAAAGCCTTGAGAGGGACAAGAGCATGCACCATGCCCCACGAGGTGGGCTGTCCCCGGATGACAGGGAAAACCTCCATTCATACCACTGGATGTTTGGGAGCAGGAGGTCTCAGCCAAGCACCCTCTGCCCAAGCACCTTTCTCTGACAGCCTGCAAGTCCAACCCAACCCAAAAGGAAAAACAAAAGAAAACAGAGGAGGAAGGGCATCTCACGAGTGGGGTTCACCTCACCACCTGAAATATAAAGAGGCTGCAGGTTTCCAGAAACACCACTGGAGAACTAATACTGCAGAGCGACGTAACGCCAGAACCAGGAGAATGCGCTCAATATAAAACACACTTACACAAAAACTGAACCAATCAGGACGGTGAGATAGATGGCTTAGCAGATAACAGCACCTGCCACCAAGGCTAAGTACCTCAGCTCCATCCTATAATCTACATAAGGGAGGGAAGAGAGCTGTTGTTCTCTGACCTACATATACATGTTCTGGTGTGTGTGTGTCAGCCAGCACACACACATATATGCACATATAATAAATTAAGTGTTATTACAATTATTAAAAGAAAACTTGAAAAATTTAAATAATATAAAGTATCTTTTGAACTTTTTTTTTTCAAGACAGAGTTTCTCTGTGTAACCTTGGGTGTCCTAGACCCCCTTAATAATCCAGCCGGCCTCAAATCCACAGTGATCCACCTGCCTCTGCCTCCCTGAGTGCTGGGATTATAGGCATGTGCTACCATGCCCAGCTTAAAAATTCTTTTTTTGGGGGCGGGTGTCTTTTTTTTTTCTTTTTGTTTTGTTGTTGTTGTTGTTGTTGTTTTCTTTTTTCCAAGTCAGGGTCTCTCTGTGTAGCCTTGGCTGTCCTGGACTCAATTTGTAGACCAGGCTGGCCTCAAACTCATAGAGCTCCACCCACCTCTACAGAGAGGTTGTGGCATGCCTTTAATCCCAGAGGCAGAGGCAGGTGGATTTCTGAGTCCAGGACAGCCAAGGCTACACATATAAAGCCTGTCTTAAAAATAAATAAATAAATAAATAAATAAATAAATAAATAAACAAAGTAAATCAAATCCACCCATTGTTATACAGTTAAACAAGAATGGCAAACCAGGGGTGACCACAGAATGAATATGGCACAAAGGTCCTTATTCTATGTCCTCAAGAGGAGCTCAGGTTTCCAGCTGAGAAAGGCTCTCCAGTAGCTCAACGCCTTCATTTACATAATTAGTAAAACTCCTACCAAGTGTAAAGCTACATTATCCAATAGTTGTTTAGAATAGACTTCTTTTAAACAAGCCTTCTCAGATGCCTTCGGCTACACACCATACATGTACCTCAGAACAGTGTCCCTGTAACTTTCCAATAAAGAACTAAATATCCATATATATATATATATATATATATATATATATATATTTCTCTCTCTCCCTCCCCCCCCTCTCTCTCCCCCCTCTCCCTCTCTCTCTCTCTTTTTGCTTTCTAGAAAGAACTTTCCTTGGCCTCTTACCACAAGGCTCAGAAAAAGCCCATAAGGGTGCTGGGCTGAAACACGTCAGAGCCCTCCTGTTCTCTGCTTTTGACTGTCAGTGGCATTCAGGAAAAGCAGAACCCCTTTCTGCTTCGTCTATTTTCCTTATTGGTTCATTTACACAGCACTGTTCCCCTGCGACAACGCTGAGTACATCTTTTTGTCATTCTGTTTTCCCCGCCATTAGTGCAGCTGCCTCACAAGAGTGGCCGCAGCCCGGCACATCACTTTTCCCCCATGGTCACCCCTTTGACGAATGTTCGCCAACACTCATACATCATCCCCAAATTGGTCCAAATGAATTAAACACAGCTCTGCTTAACATTACGAGATTTAAATGGATTTTCTCTCTACAGGTCTGCCCCATAATTGGGTTTATCCATCTTGTTGAAGTACAGTTTACACTTGCTAACATCACGCCAATTCAAGCTACATTTTCTGCTCCAGTGACAGGAGCAAGGCAGATTTGTCATCGGATCATAACAGGTAATTCAAACAACAATTAGTTTGATGACGGCCCGTATGTCAATGTCTGCTCCCCACAGCCTGGCTCACACCCGATGTCTCTGCTTCTCAAGATGAATTGTCCTGGCGATTCTTCAATTTCAATCATCAACAATGCTTACTGGATCAACTAAGAAACTATTGACACAGGGCTGTCTTCCCTGCAGGGCAGCCTCCACCAGAGCCCTAGTGAGAAGAGTCTCCCAGTGCCCCCTGGACAGAAAACCACCACAGACATCCATTTTCAATTCTTGGAAATTGCCCAGCTTTCAACCAGGGCCATTTATTCTGGGGCTTCATCTCAACCTCAACAATTTAGAGATGCACAGAGCTTGAGAGCAGAAAGCACTGTGTTGGTTCATGTGGCTTAGGCACCTGCATGTAGCAAAGCCCTCTGCAGGGACGACTGCCAGCTGTCAAAGCCTAAGAAACAGGATGTAGGAGCCCATGGACATCGCTACTTATCATTTAAGAAGAAACAACCAAAGAGAAAAGGCTAAGAGAGCTTTTAACAGCCAGCCAACTTCACCTTCCGAAAACCAGAAAGCAGTCAAACACGACCCAGCCCACCAAGGGCTACCCATGGAGCCATGGCACCCACCACTAAGACAGCACACATCATCAGCACCAGGGGCAGCCAGAAATCAAACTGAAACCCCAGTACAGAACATCAGGTTGACAGAGGGGCTGAATTCCCCACTCAAATTATTCAGTAGGAAACAAGAAACGAATTACTATTGGCTTTCCATGTTATAAAGAGGCTATTATTTATAAACCTGGAAAAACACTCCATTGCCATTTCCAATACACACTGGCCTACCCCATATGCTATAGGTGTTACCCCCATACATCTCACTCATGTGTTATTCCCTTTCTGCTCAGCTAGACGTGGTTTGGTTCCTTGGTTGATTAATTGGCTTGTTTGCCTGTTTTGTGGAAAGATCTTATGTAGCCCAGGCTGCCCTGGAATTCACTTGGCGGCTGAGGATGGCCTCCACACTGAGTGCTGGCATTACAGGCAGTTTGCAGGGGTGGTTTATCCAGTGCTGGGATGGAAGCCAGGGTTCGTGCATGCTAGGCACGTGGTCTAGGTATGTCCCAAGCACTGGATGAGGTAGGTACCACTCACACTTCTTGTCCACATCTCCAACTACCAGGATATGAATATGAGGAAAGCACAGTCCTGACCTTAGGAATATCCTGAACGTCACACAGTTTCAGCAGAGTCTTTAAGTGGCATAAGACAGATGCAAACAGCAACTAACAGGAGTCATAAATCTATGCTACCCATGGAAGATAGCCCAGGCTATCAAATTCATCATGTGTGAGCTTCCTGACAGCAAATTAAAAAAAACAAAAAATACGCACTGCATGTCAGGATAAGCCATACGCCAAACCTGTAAGCTAGTGTCTCGTGGGTGTCAGTGGCAAAGACAGCAGCTTGCATTCAGGAAGTACCCTCCTGTCCATCACTGCACCGCCCAGTCCATGCCAAACCCTGTTCCCCCATTTGGTCTCTCAACAGCCTCAGGAAACTGCTTCAGCTGCCACCATTACCCCCTTTTTCACAGACCAAGGATGGGGAGCGCAGCATGCCTGAGACTCAAACCTAGGATACCCCACCCTCATCCTCCCATTCTCCTGTTCCCTCAAAATGCAAGGCAGTGGGGATGTGGCTACCACAGGGTCAACGGAAGGAGACACACTTTGAACTAGGCCAGTGACTCCCAGACAGAGGTGCTTTTGACCCTCAGGGAACACCAGGTCACTTCTGGAAATGCTTTTAGTTGCCATCTTCCTGTGAATTCTGTTGAGGCCAGAATGGTAATACAGATAGTTCCATGCACCGAAGAACCACCTGAGTCAAAATACCATCCGTCCTGAGGCTGACAGATTCTGCACTAAGCAGCCCCACCCCACCCCTCCCCCTCTGTCTGTCACTCACCCCATCACCAAGCTCCAATAGCAAACAGCCAAGGCAAAGGCAGCAATGTTTGCAGCCCAGCCCTCTGCCTGCATGGCAAATCGTGTAACCAACGCTTTTCTAAACAAATCCCTCAAAACCAAGGTTTTGTGAGGATGCTTCAAATAGCCCACACACCTTTGGTTCTAATGTTTCTTTCTATAATCAGATACTGTAATGTACACTGTACATGCAGCTCCTCTGAAACTTTCTTTTGCAATCTGATGAAGCCCTGCCCTCACTGCCAAGCCATGGCTTGAGTGAGACCCTCCAGGGTAAGTCTGCTGCCAGCATGGTAAGCCAGCAAAAGGAGGAAAAAAGAAAGAGCAGCCATGTATCTGGTTCCTTGGTTGACTAATTGGCTTGTTTATCTGTCTGTGGCAAGATTTTATGTAGCCCTTGAATTCAACCCACCAAACTCCAGAAGCAACCGAACTCCAGAAACAAATGAAGTTCCAGGCCTGACAAGGCTGCAAACGCCAGCTCTAACCCATTTAGAAAGCTCAGCGCTTAGCTAAACCGCTCCCATAATTGCCAAGTGCTTTATAAAAAGCGGAAATATCATAAAGCAAAACTTATAAACTTTCTCTCTTATGCTGAGAAAATGTAACCAGACTCTTGCCACAGACCAGGCCTCCACATGCACTCACCATGGTCCATAAGGGGCACTAAGACAGCCAACGGGGCACTTGTTTTCACTTTCTGATCTGAGACTAGCACTGTGCTTGCATCCCAACCTGTCCTCTCAATAAACCGTACAAGCTGGTCTCTCAGGGCTTCCCCACCATGGCGGACTAAGTGAACAATCCCAACAGGTGCCTAGCCCATGTCAAACAGAGTGGCCGAAGTCAAATGTGATGGAGAAGCGTAGTAAGACCAGCCTATTTTATCTGGCCAGTGGAGGGCAGCTGCTGTTGACTTAAAGTCAAGACACTAACTTGGACTTAAAAAGACAGGCCTAGGAGGTGGTGGAGAGACGGTTCAGCAGTTAAGAGCACTTGGGGAGGTCTCAGGCTCGGGGCCCAGTACCCACCTTCTGACTCACAACCATCCATCCCCCAGTTTCAGGGGATCCAATGGCCTCTTCTGAGCTCCATGGAAACCAGGCACACACATGGTGCATATAATATAACATTCAGGCAAGACGGTCGAAAATAAAGCCAGACTGCACCCCTTCCTTGCCTTGCTCCCCTCCATCGAGGTGTAGAACCCTGGGGAAAGTAGAGCCTGGCTGCTTTTCTGCATCGCTCTCTTTCCTGCCCTACCAAAGCTGACTGACTCTTCCTTTGCTGTGTTCCAAGAGTGGTCCATGAAACAATGTCAGCTTTGGCTGCTCTGAGAGGCAGGTGTCCAAGCCCAACTTCAGACCAACACAACCCAAACCTGTACTTCAGCCTGCCCTGCCAGAGCGAAAAGCAGGAGGTTGCCAAGTGCCTCTGCCATGCCTGCCCATGATGCCACAGCACACCTCTCTAGTCGCAGGTTCCAACCTGGGACACAGCAGCCATCACAGGTTCCCTGTCCATAGATCACTTTTTTTTTTAATGTTCTGTCTTCCTGTACATCTGCATTGCAGAAGCAGGCATCAGATCCTATTATAGATGATTGTGAGCCACCATGTGGTTGCTGGGAATTGAACTCAGTACCTCTGGAAGAGAGCAACCAGTGCTCTTAACCACTGAGCCATCTCTCCGGCCCCTCCATAGAGCACTCTTAAAACAGTCTCCCTTCACTCCACAGACCCCGGCCACCTGCAGAACTGAATGCAGATGGCCTCTTTTCTCCATGCAGGACGAGTCAAGCATAAAGAAACAGACCACCCCTCCCCCGCAACACACACACACATACACACTCACACCTTGGTACAACTGTCCTCCACTATGAAGACTATGCACATCGCTCTGCCCTGAGGGAGGAGCTACTTCAGACTCCAGGATGTCAAGACTAGAGTGCCTTAACTGTGATTCACACAAGTCACCCGGAAAGTTATTACCAAACGGATGCTAGACCAGACGTCCAAAGGATACTAACCCAAGTGTCTAGGCCCGATGTCTGAGTCCTGGTCCCAACCCTGCCTCGATACCTATGGTGTGCAGCCAGAGTTGGGAACACAGCCTTGGCCCCATGCTTCTCCACTGACTCCGAGAAGGGCCCTAGATTTACTCAATATCGTGGTAGAGTACAAAAACGCAGGTGCCCATCACAGACCTACAGAATGAGCCTGGGACAGGAGCCCAGTGCTTCAGGTCTGAGATGTTCCCAGGAGATAGTAGCTCCAATTCAGGGCACACTCAGAACAGGAATGCGCACCGAGCAGCACCCAGGATGTGCTCTTAGCAGAGGTCCTGCGGGCTCTCTGTAGAGTCTAGGAAGTTGGGTGGTAGCCATGGCCTTTGAAAACAGGAAGGCCCTCTATTTAGTTTATTCAGTGCTGGGAATCCAACTCAAGGCCTCAGGCGTGCACCCCACCTCTTAGCCACATCCTTAGCCTTGAGCGTGGCTTTAAGCAGACAGCTTAGCAGGAAGCTATGCCACCAGCCTTGCTCCAATCACATTGGCCTGGGTTCGAATCCTAACTGGCCTTGGGAAAAATAACACGTCAGGTGTCTGCTTCCTCACTGGCAAAATGGAATATGGTGATACTAACGGGAACTCTACCATTCAGGTCCCCCTCCGTGCACTGATGAGAAATCAATGAATAAGCACTTAACACTTGACCTAGTTCGGCAGGAGAAGTTAATAAACATAAGCTATTATTATTAACTGTTATTGTTGCCTCTGAACCCCACACCAAGCACCCCATTGTCCTAGCTACTCTCTCAGAATCAAATGCCCTCTTCACAGAAGCCTGGGAGGCAAAGGCCTTGGCAGAATCTCACTGAAATAGAAGGGCAGTCTGATTTCACTCACAGGGGAAAACGATATCCCACAGGAACATTTGCAGCTCCCAGTTTCAATTGGGCACCTGAAAACAACAGAGCTTCCAATAAAGAATCAATGGATTGATTTCAGAGGAATCTAAGGCTGGCCTTCCCAACCTTTAGTAGTTGAAAAATCTGATCAGAGATGGAACTCCTGGCATGGGCCAAGCCCTGAGCTCAGCCCCCTGAGCCACAAAGAACAGTGACCTCAGTGATGGTGACAACGTTTGGACTAAGTAGAAAGGCCAGCCTTTAGAGCACAGGTCCTCGGCCTGTGGGTCTCGACCCCGAGCCCATCAGACAACACAGGTATTTTCAGTATGATTCATAACGGTAGCAAAATTACAGTAATGAAGTAGCAACAAGAATAATGTTATGATGTCAGCACAGCATGAGGCGCTATATTAAAGGGTCACAGCCTCAGGAAGATTGAGGGCCACTGAGGTAGAGCAAGGTAGGGTACTTAGAAACCAGGATCTGGCTCTGAAAAAACAGCAGAGAAGGCTGCCAAGAGAAAGGGATTTGTCTGTTTTACTCACAAACACATTTATTTCCAGAGAACAGAGCTACTAAACCAGTGGGCTAGTACGTATTTACTCCTAAGTGCACTGCCCCCTCAGCACACTTGTGCACAAGCACACTGGCTCCCCACGCCCACCTTCCATTCCTCAGTGGAAATTGAACGCACACACTCACATCCAAGCAAGTGCTTACTTCAGAAACTGACCTAGGGGGCCAGGCGAGGTGTGCTTGCCTTCACGAGGCTGAAGCAGGAGGTCACGAGCTCAAGGGCAGCCTTGAGTAGCCGTGACGTCTACGTCAGCTTGAGCTACATGAGACACTGTCTTAAATTTTAAAACAATAACAACAACGACGATAATAGTAATTTTGCGGTTCCAACAGACTGATCTCTGGGAAATTGTCCACTTAGCCCAATTCTGCATTCATATGAAATGAAAGTCATTTCATATTAAGAACACAATAGAAGCCAACGAGGTCCACGCCTGTAATCCCAGCACTACAGGGAGGCAGAGGCAGGCGGATCTCTGTGAGTCTACCCCCTCCCCCCCAAAAAAAAGAATATAATAGGGACCAAATTAGAAGTCCACAGGGAAAACCAGGAACACACACACACGCACACACACACCCCACCTCACTCTTAAATTCTGAACAAGTCTCCCAGAACTACTTCCTAGCTGTCCTCATCCTGTGTGCAGGATGAGGAGTTCCAGCCATGTCACCTCACATGTCTGTGGGACAATACACCCCATTCACATCCATAAGCCTTAGAGGGGGCAAGCTTTCCATCCTTCTTGCTTTGACTCCGAAAAACAACCAAGATCTGGAAGGAGATCCTGGGAGGCCCAGTGAATGCCTGTAGAAGAAATGTAGGAGCAAGCGCTTTGGAAAGCTCACACAAGACTTGCAAGCTTAACAACAAGAGGGAAAGCAAAGCTCAGTGCAAAGTCTCCACAGCTCAGCTGTGCAAACAAATAAAAAAGTCCATTTCTCCTGGATCCTCTCCTAGCTGTCTGTGACCACACGAACAAGCGTGCACACGCATGCACACGCGCACACACATACAGAAAGCACTTCACATCGCCAAGGAAAAACAACCACAAAAGGTCTACACAGTTTGTTTTTGTTGCGTGCAGTGCTTTTTCCCCTAAATCACATCTGACTGTGTTAAAACATCAACCTTTGGCCAAAATACTCTTAAAACAAAGCTTAATTGGTTCTCAAGTAGCTCTTCAAGGTACCTAGGGAAACATCTTCTGGAGGTCTCGGCCTTGATGACAGAACTGCTCTTGGAGGCTACGATAATGACCTCAGTAGGAATGTGGGAAGAGGTCCCTCCAGGGCAGCTCCAGAGATGCCTAACTGTGTGCACAACCACCTGCAGGCCTTCCCTGGGAGGCAGCTCTGGTTTTGCACATCTGCAATTAAGGGTTCATCCTCCTGAGTCAGCATGAGTCTTCATCACCTTTTAGCAGGGATGACGGAGGAATTCCTAAGAGCTAGGACCAGAGACCAAACTCCCGTGTGGGGTAACCCAGAAGATCAGCTACCAGAAGCCTCTGATCACACGTAAACCAGTTGGCCACTACCCCTTCAAACATACCGTTTACTCTCCACACCACAACCGACTGCCATACCCTTCTAAGGTGGCACTCAACAGCAGGCTTCTACCTAGAAAATACTGATGCAGAGTAGCAAGCACACCCCCGCCACCACCCTCAGGAGCGTTTGCTAGTGTAGACAGTGTGCACACATACATCATTCCTTCCAAAGATGTACAAAGCCTACCAATCCTGTACTTGTGATAGGGTAAAGCTGAAAGCAACCAAGTATCCAACAACACAGAACATGTATACTGTACAATTCCGTTTATATGAAGCCGGAGGTGGGGGATGGGGGGCAGAGGGGTGGAGACAGGCTAAAGGAATCCACTGTTGGAATTTTAGTTGCAGGCTAGGGAAAGAGGAAGCCACAACCCTGGGAAAAGGGAGGAACAAGGAAGACTTAAGTCTACAAAGTGAGTCCAGGATAGGCAAGGCTACACAGAGAAATCCTGTCTTGAAAAAAAAAAAAAGAATATTTCATCAGATTTTGGTAAGCTTCAGCCCAGGGCCCAAATCCAGCCAGTATTTGTATTTATAAATAAAGTTTTATTAAAACACACCCATGTTTTTCCTTTCATGTTCATCTCAAGATGCTTTCAAACCAAAGTAACATTAAGTTAACCAGGGAGACTGGTTATCCTTATATCCTTAAAAGCTCAACATATGCACAAGCTCCACCTGCATCTTGGTGTGCCTGAGTCCTCTCGGATGCTATAAGTCCATCCTCCTCCTTACTAAACACCTGCGGACTGTACTGTGCTTCAGTGACACTTCCAAAAAGCCAGTGGTCTAGAGTTTTGCTCAGGGAACAAGTTCACACAGTTAGTCCTGTGGTCCATCACCAACACACACACACACACACACACACACACACACACACACACACAGAACTAAATAACAATCCATTATCGTTATTAATAATAACCATTCGGTGTATATTTATTTTGTGCACCTTTTGTTTTTTTAGCCCACCTAGACTGTGTTCTCAGCCATTATTATCACTGCCCTTGTCCTTTCAGAACCAAGGAGGGCTAGGAGACAGGAAGGTCCCAGTTAGGAAGGACCCAGCTAGGGGAGGAGAGATGTGTCTACAGTATCCCTCTCAGGCCATTCACACCCATGGTGAAGTTGGCTGAGTGCTGAGGTGACAGAGGGGTGGGGAGGGCGAGAGGAATGAGGCTCCTCATGTGATGCCCGGTGTCATACTACCAAGTTATTTTCGGATGGAGCTGAGGCGAGCAGTAACCTCAGCTCCTGCTGAGATCCAGTACTTATCAAGGTCCATACGGCTTTAAGTTTCCAGGGGAGAAACTGCCGCCCCACTCTCACACTGGACTTCAGCTTCACATGAGAAAAGGCAGAGAAGGCCAGGTCTGCTCCCTGTGCTGGGAGGGGCCGCCCGGCCCTCCTCTCACCCCACCCAGGCTGAAATGTCCAGAGAATTCTGAGAACAATCTTATTCTGTCTGAGCTCTGCCTTTTCTTCCCTCTGCTCCTTTTGTTTTGTTTTGGCCATTTATCCTTTGATGATCATGCTAAAACTACAGCTAGCTGCCATTTGGCCTGGCCTGGTGCTGGTCCAGCAGACACTGAGGGAGAATGGACACTTTTGAAAGCATACTGCTAGAGCTCCAATAAAACGTCCCTCTGTTTGCCCACATGGGCATCAGGCCTTAGCAAATAGACGCAGAGGGAACAATACTACCTGTTCATGGAGGAACAGGGACGGCTTCGGTCCTTCAAACAATAAGCTCTGTAATTTACTCCATCTTCCTCCTGAGAAAGGGCTTCACATGGTCCGCATAGTGCCAGGTGGTTTGGAGAAAGACGAACTGCGCCTCCAAACAAGGGGCACTTCAGTGCCGGGTGTAAAGATTCAACAGCTGGGCTGGTCCCGGGCTGGTCTCCCAGCGGCATGGCCCGGGCCAGCCTTTCCACACCAAGATAAGCATCTCTGTCCTATTCAGCCTCAACAATTCCCACACCCCAGGCAACAAGACTTTCCAGCCCTCCTGTGCTAGAGTGGCCTCCGTAGGCCTGGGGAGGACACTGTGTTTATCCACCCATTCATCCAGAGCTGGAGTTTGGACTTGCTTTCTAACCAAGCCCTAAGTCTAAACTGTTTTCTAAAAGCAAGTCTTACTGGGCCTTAAAAGGAAGTGGCTTCCAACAGGAAGTGTGCCAGAAAGAATTGGAGCTTCAAGCTCACCATACCCACCAGTTTTGAAACTATCTGGGCATTGAGGAGTTAAAGTCTTCCATGCTCCTGAAGTTCACACAGGAAGTCAGTGGCCTAACCCAAACTCAGAGGCAACGTAAACATTTTTAAGCTCAGATACTATAGCCTTGAAGTAAATACAGAAAGACTAGGAGCCAAGCAAATTTTTGAAAGCCCTTCTGACTCACGCCTCTCACTGGAAGGGTAAGACCATTCACCTGGGGCAAGCCGATATTTCAAAGGAATATGGACGCTGAAATGGCAAAGCTAAGAAGATGCAATATGGTGGTCAGGAAGCACGAGATCCAGCAGACGACACGTGTGCACACACACACCGAAATACATACATGTAGTTATATGTACCCTCGCACACATGTACATATACTGTGCACACATGTCTATGATCACCTGTACATAGGCACACATATCCACAATCACAAACACACTCAGTACACAAGGAACCTGCAAAGGGCTTCCTATCAAAGACCAAGCCAACAGCAACTTAGAAGAGCCTGAGGCAGACTCCCACACCACAGCCAATGCTCTCAAAAGCCTCCTTGCCAAGAAAGGGTTAACACAGAACAACCAAGATGTAGGGGTACAGTGAGGGGGTACAGTGAGGGACTCCATGGGAGATGTCCCTCATAGCAAGGCCAGGCCAGCAGATGACAAGAGTGCACTGGGCCGCTGCTTGCTTCTGTTCAGCCCCACATCTACATTAGTCTGTGACTTGGTTAGCCTTTGCAGCAGGACCCTCCTCAGAAGCTGGGATGTGCCGCCTTGCCCTTCCAACACTTGTAGTGTCTCACGTCGTCTATCAAGAGGCCCAAGAGAAACCAACATTTCAGGACAGTCAGGTCAAAAGTGGTATTCTTAGCACCACTTACCATGATTTTGATCCACAGGAAACAACTCTTCCTCGCTGTCGGGTGGCCTCCTCACCCAGCTCCCTCTCATTCTTCCTGTTCACATTCTGTCAACCCATTTTACTCCCCACGCAAGGCCCTTCCTTCAGCAAAAGGCAGTGACCTGGGATCTGAGCGCCCATGATGCCCGATCAAGACAGTCTAAAACAACAGACTTATCTTTCTTTTCATATCATTACATCATTTTAGCAACATTTCTTCTGTTCCTCACTTCCCACCTCCCTCAACGATTCGAACCCCCACCACCAGCAGATCTTCATAATGACTGCACCATCATCTTTATCAACATCATCATCAACATCATCATCACCATCCTCATCATCATCAACATCGTCATCATCACCATCATCATCAACATCATCTGGGTGGGGGAGGCAGAGAATAAAAAGACACAAGAGACCTACACATTGGTAATTCAAGCTTCAGAATCTCTTGGCCTCCTACCTGAATTGCAATCTGGTGTTCAATCGTTTTGTACGCAGAGTAATGAGTGCTGCCGGATTGAAAATGGAGCTGTAGGAAGAAACCAAATCAAAGCGTTCTGCTCATGTCACAAACTACAAGAAAACATCTTAAGCAGTTCATGAATAGCAGACAAACCTCCCTAGACTGAACTGCCTCCTTGGCGTTCAATCAAGACCTGTGGACTTTCATTATTATGGATAAGATGATCACACTACTTTGAATTGTTGCTTCTGGTTTTGTTTTTTGTTTCTTTAAGCACTCATTCAATAAGCAGAGGGGGAGGAGGAGGGGCAGGAACAAGAATCAGTGACATGGAAAGCAGAGACTGAAGCCCACAAAGACACAAAGGAGGCCAGTGGGTGCTGAGCAGAAGGCTAAAGAAAACTTAACGGGGTGCTGCAAAAGTCAACAGTTTGCGACACACAGGCAAGAGTAAAGAGAGAGGGGGCTGTGAGAAGCCACTAGCCTGCATCCAGTACAAGCCCCACCCTCTACATCTCTAACAACTGAACCCTGACTCTCAGACGCAAGGCTGTTTCTGGGAAAACAAATGTCAACACGGAATTCGGGAGCCACCCAGTACCTATACATTCCTTCACCGTGACTGAGCTGTCGGGTCCTAAAACATCTCCACAGCCCACACTCTAGTAATCTACACTTCCCCCACCCACCCCACCCCACAAAGAGAGCCATGCATTGTTCAAGAGCCCCAAGTAGGTGAAGGACCACCTCGCAATAGTTTATGCTCACTTCTGGGACCCACACTCTCAACCCAGGGTTCCTTCTGCAGCCACACCCCCACACATACCCATACCCCGTAGATACAAACACCCTCTACAAAAGCACCAAGACTCCTCCCCAAGTCCTCCTTCTCTCAGATGGTACAAGTTAACCTTAGGCTGCTACCCATTGGGAAAACAAACACCATGGGCTGAGACAGTTTATAAATGGCCTAATCATGACAGGGCGGGGTGGTCTCAGCATTTATCTGAAATGCACTGCCATACACAAAATGGATGAAGAAGCATCAGATGACCAGGAGAAATCCCCGCCTACGCCCCTCCTTCAGCAGGCAAATCAGGAGTACCTCCTCCAAACACGTGCACAGACAGCGGCCTTATCATCTGTATCACCACAAACTACAAGGATGACTGCCTCAGAATTAAGTTACCAGAACCCTCCTGTGTTTCAAGTACCACTGGGGCTGCGGAAGAGTTTTAAACTCAGTTAATGTGTTATCTTGTTCCCCGGAAAGAAAGTCATTCAATAGGGTCTGTTTGCTCTTTAAAAAAAAAAAAAAAAAGATTGCCATACATTCTGAGCTTGTAATAATACCGTCTAACTCCACATTGCCCAAAGCATAAGATAAATAAGTATCCATTTTTAGGATTCAATGGACTTGAAGACAATTGCAAACAGTCCCAAAGAAACTAAAAATGACATGTGGTTTTATGTAACAAAACATGTTAATCAAAATTAAAAATTAATCAAAATGAAAAGAAAACTAAATAAAGTTGGACAATAATAATAATAATAATGTCTATACATACCAAAGCAAAGCAGTAAACCACACACACACACACACACACACCCATACAAGCTAAATGAACATTAGCAAACTAATACTGTCTCCAGGTGCGCAGCCCCCACACGTTCAAGAAGGAGCCCATCCAAAGTGACTGGCGGAAAGAGAAAGATGCTTCTGTACCCTTTGTCCTCAACCGCCCACCCTAGTCAGTGAAGCTGGGACCTCACTCATTACTGTGACAATTTTCCATCATGTTAAAACAACTTTTGTGGGGGGAGGGGGCAGGTCTCTGTTCGAGTTTGGAATTCCTGGAGAAAGAACACCTTGTCTGAGAGTTCTCTCTCCTTTCTCCTCAGCAGAGCAGGCAACAGTAACAACTAAGGCCTTCCTCTCAACGGTTTTATTCTCCTCCTTTCCAATTGCCCAATTCAGAGCTTAGTGGAAACTTGTCCGAGCTTCTCTTCCCACAAACCCGAGGAGCCCCAGGCAGTCTGTACTCGGGGCAACCACAGGAATCTTACATTGTCAATTAAAATTGAGTGGACACCTGATAACTGCGGATATGCCGTGGAAAATAATTTCATTTTAGCCACCATCTTATGAATAAATTAATGAAACTGTGGCTATGCCAAATGCAATTTTCACTTGTCCAGTTCCATTCTTAATCCTTGCCTTTGTAACCTTCCTATATAGCACCAATGAGCCTGGAGTGGATGCTGCAATTAAAACAGTAAAAAACATGCACACGCATACGTATACAGAAGTTTCTAATGACACTAGGGGAGAAACCTGCATCAAGATCCAAACCAAGCACTCGGGAGGCAGAGGCAGGAGGATCACTGTGAGTTCAAGGCCAGCCTGGTCTACAGAGTGAGTCCAGGTCAGACAAGATAACATAGAGAAACTCTGTCTTGGGGGAAAAAAAAAAAAAAAAAAGAACCAAATCTACCTCCACTAACACATGCCTGCACACAGAGATGCCCACGTGCACATACATACACCCTCACACACACCATTTTGGTTGTGAGCCTAGCCTTTAACGGCTGAGCCATCTCTCCAGCCCCGCTCAAACCACTTTGACACCTCCAAACAATGCAATGACCTTAGGGTCTCCAGCAACACAGGTACCTTCTTGCCCACTCACAGTCCTAGAGTGTGCAACAGGCTCCCTCAGAATCGAAATAAAATCTCTGTTTCAGAGACTTTGGAGCCATCACTACCTCCAGCAACAGCAAATGCCAAATGTTCTTGTTTCTTTTTGGAGTTTCTATCTCTTCTCCGAAAACTGCTTTTATGAAACACATACTTTAACCGCTTTTTTTTTTTTTTTTTTTTTTGTGCTCCCTATAAAACATGAAGATGCCTTGTCTGTTTGCAGTTCAGCTTCTTAAAGATAAAATGCTGATGCTCCATACGAACTTGGCACTCCAAACTGAACTGGTCTCTTGTTAGCCTGTCTCTGCCTCCCACCCCCACTATAAGGAAGAAGAAAACAAGACTTGCTTAGGCCTGTGTTTTGAAAGGGTATGTGGAGGCAGAGTTCAGGGTAAGATGGTTTATGCTCTATCTGAGATTAAAAAGTAGGTGCTAAACTAGGCGCAGTGGTGCATGCCTGTAGTAGTCCCAGCACTTGGGAGGCAGAGGCAGGCAGATCTCTGTGAGTTCGAGGCCAACCTGGTCTATAAAGGGAGCTCAAACAGCCAAGGCTACACAGAGAAACCCTGTCTCGAAAAACAAAAGCAAAAAGTAGGTGCTACACGTTTAAGACATTCTGCACAGGTCACCTAGAAGGCTCCAGATCACTGTCTCACCCCATCACTGTGGCTTCTCTATCCGGGTAGACCTTAGGCCTCTCCCCTTGGACAGTCCAGGGAGCCAGCAGACTCCAGGGTCCTCCATCCACTTCTTGCCTCCTTAGGAAGCCCCACAAAATGACGCCTTCCCTTCCTAGGTCACAGCAGTCAAGCCCCCCTCTTTATTAGAGCACCCAGGCACCCAGCCCCCCCACCCCCTCACCCAGAAGAGTCAGGAAGAGCTGGCAGTTTTAAGCACACGCTTGCAACACTCTGAGTTATTTTACCCTATCTCAATTCCTTTGGCTTTATTTCTAGTCATTACCACTGACTCTAAATTTGATGCTGCTGATACTGAAGATCAGAGATACCCAGGGATAGAAGAGGAAACAGCCTTTGTCAACCACAGGAACCTCATGCTCCAAGCCACAAACAAACCAGCAGACTTCCAGTGGGGAGAGGAGAACTATGCCAGTTCACTTAAGGGGATGAGGTGGGATGTGTACTTATTTTTCAGTTTTATGAAACACACACACACACACACACACACACAGGCATGCACACGCCCCGTGTGCGTACACACATGCACAAACAAATATGCACACACATGCATGCACACACATACACACGCACACGCACACATACATTCATACACATATATCAGATCCATTTCCTAAGCAGCTTGTGTTTTCTTGGGTCTTGGTTTGATTTCCCTCTATCCTCTTATTTGAAGTCCTTTTCCACATCACTAGCTTTAAAGACAACATGTTTTCTAGCAGTATCTCTGAGACCCTGCCTTGGGGGACTGAAGCACCAAAAACAGGTCATTTACATGGCACAAAACACAGCCCACCCCACCACAGCCCCAGTCTCATGTGGACAGCCTTTTCATTCAGTGGGAAACAGACTCTTGCCCAGGACTCGGAGTTACATCTACCCATCTTTATACTGCAGGCTTAAAAAATAACAGGTAAGCCTCCTACTTCAGAGGGAGGTCCAAACCGGGGACGCCTAGTAGATTCCTGCGAAGATCCAGACAGAGAGAACCTTTGCAGCATCCTAAATCCACTGTCTAACAAAGGCACTGCCTCTTCACTTCCTGGTATTCTACCAGAAACAAACAAAATTGTCTCACCATTTCGTCAAATGTCTATTTACCCTCATTAATGTCTTTCTTTCTGTCTGTCTTTCTTTCTTTCTTCTTTCCCTTTCTTTCTTTCTTTCTTTCTTTCTTTCTTTCTTTCTTTCTGTCTGTCTGTCTGTCTTCCTTTTCCTCAACCTGAAACCATGAGCTATGAGTCAGAGCTGGATCGTTAACTTTTACAGCTTCCACACACATCCACCTACTCACATTTGGGGAAAGAAGTATTGACTTGCAACATTGCCTGAGACCAAAATCCTCTAAAAAAAAAAAAAAAAAGAAGAAGAAGAAAGGGGGAAGGGGGAGGGAGAATCGCTTCAAGAAAGTTTTCCCTACATCTCTACTGGGGGATGCTCCCTTCATTGTTTTCCTGCTTAAGCTACAATCCCTGGCAGACAAGCAGGGGTTGAGCTTGGTGCTGATGGCTGTAGGCTTTTTCTGGGATGGCTTTTAAGGAGAGACTAGTTGGTGTTCTTTAAACATCAAAACATAATTAAAGTTCTTCATCTGGCAGTGAAGCTGGAGCACATTTCTAGCTCACAGGGGCACGTGGGCTGAAGTGCTGAGCCACATCCTTAACGCAGCAGTTTTCAGTAACACTTGCTGCAGAGCACCCTCTGGACGATGCCCCGTCCTTATTCCACTTAGCAGTCCCAGAGTTACAACTCATAACGAATTAATTTGCATTAATGTGGACTTCATGCGTCCTTCCCTGGGTATGCCGTTGTGATTCCTCCAGCTCAATAAAACTGACATGACAATAACACTGGGCCTCTTATTTCACTTTCTAAAACAAACAAACCCACCCAAAGACCCACATGGATCCTCTCAATTTTTTTAAGCATTTTTTTACTAATATATTTAGTACATCATAATTGGCCCAGCACGGGGGAACCTAGTTATCTTCTCAGTAAATATTTATAGCATCACTCTTTCCCATTCACTGTGCATTTTCTTAGAGGATCTCACTGTAGCCTACATCTGCAATTCATTGACTTTACAATTTACCACATGTTGGGATGGGAGAGGTCTTAGCTCCATTTGAATCACTACACAAATATGCAAGTGATTTATCGGTTTTCAACTGGAGACTGCAAGAGAGGGACTCCACTTTCTGAGTCTTACTTCTTCTGGCAGACCATGAACAATTACAGTTCGTACTAATTAAGCTCTGTAAATGTGCCGGGCCCTGCTAATGCCTACCAGGCCTCACATTTATTTTCATGATGCCAAACTTTGGCAGGCCATTGTTAACTCCTTCAGAGCTGATATCACTAATAGCCATGTGTTCCCTCACTGCAGCTTGAACTGTCTGGGGCCACTTCATGACAAAAAAAAAAAAAAAGAATATAGAACAGGCTGAATTACCCACACAAAATCAGATGTGCCTAAGGAAGAAAAACCTATCCTGGGAAAAGTGAAGAACACCGTGCCTGATAACCCCTTCAAAGATCCCACAGCCCAGTCTTTGTAATGAGCTGTTAAGGGATTCACATATCCCTAAGGGCTAGTAAGTTTCTACATTCCATTGATTTGAAAATAAAACCTTCCAGCCGGGATCTTTAAGTTTGGGTTGTGTTGGAGGGAAAAGCATTTGCCTAAGAAATGGTAGAGCCATCTGCTAGCCTTGTTGTGTGGTTCAGCAGTCCTCACATTTGCTTCTCACCCTACACACACACACACACACACACACACACACCAGCAGCAGCAGCAGCAGCAGCAGCAGCAGCAGCACTATGTGATCCACTTCGACAAATGTTCACCAAAACAATCCACTCTTTAAAACTAAGTTAAAACCTCTCTCACAGCTGGGTCTGGACCTCAGATAATGCTCCAGCCAGGCTCCCCAGCTCCAGATGCCTAGGGACAACCTGATAGGAAACACATTGGTTGCCAGATAGAACACTATGGGTAAAGACAGGACTGCAGCCAGTCTTTAGCTCCACAGCAAAAGCCACATAGTTTTTAAGGGTGCCTCCCACTGTCCTCCCGTCCCTCACAACAAGAAGTCATTCCTGGTGGAGGCCCATCTTGCCCCCTCCACCACCACTCCCCCCTTCAGTGTTTCTCCGTCAAACACTTATTCTGCACCTCTGGCTGAATACAGTTTCCACAGCTTAGTGTGCACCCCAAACCCCTCAGTCCCAACATAAACCTGCTGTGCGTTGTTTTGTTCTGTTGCCTCTCCATTAAATTCTTTTCATCAGCTTCCTTCACTGTACCTCACCTTTTTTTTTTTTTCTTTTTAATCCTTTATATTAACCGCAGCACTATGCCATGTGTATATTTCCCCTTCCAGCTCAGTGGAACATCTTTTAAAGTACGTTCTCCCATATCAGGTTTCTTTAAGTATTGTGATAAACACACACAATATAGGCAAAGTGGTCTCAAGGAAAAGAGGGGGGATTAAGAGAGGAAAGGGGGACAGAAGAAAAGGAGAAACATGCAAACACCCCAAGCAACTTGGGCCCCCATCCCTCAAAGTGCTCTTTATAAATGTGTATAACAATAGCCAAGAGGAGAGAACAGGTCCGCTGCCAAAAGAAAGGGGGTGCCTGTCTCAGTGGGCTGGGACTGCAGAGGTGTCCGGTGGAGCAGAGGGGACAGCTTTCGAGATGCACACACCCCCCCATCTCATCGCTTATAATTAGTGAGAGAAATCTGAGCTACCGCCAACGTCTGCGGACCTTGAATATCATAAGGGCAACGTGGCGTCAAATATCTTAACATTCATAAGTGTTATGGGCTGCAAATAAAGCCTGTGGATTTATGACTCAAGGAGCTTGCCAGCAAAGGACTGGGGCACATTTCTTTCAGCAGCCCGGTTGAGTTGCAAGTTTGCCTTTGGTTGTAAAATTAACCATTTCCTTCACAAATGTGCTCAATTATAAATGCAAGTTGAAAATTAACTTGCATGACTGCCAGTATCTACTCACTAAAGAAACACACACACACATCACACACCACACACACAACACACACACACCTCCACACACACACACCTCCAAAATAAAACCCTGGAGATTCTTGGTCAGTCCTTTTCATAATGCTGAAATGTGTTGGCAGAGTTATAAATGTAGTCAAAGATATCATCAAATTCTACTCCCACCAAGACTAAGGAGCTAACACCTACTTCCTTGGAAGCTTATTTATTTAGCAACTTCAAGATTGTTTTTTTAAGGGAGTAAATCATTCTCTGTCTAGTCTCCTCCCTGCCCCCAGTACAATGTCATCTACTTCCTGTGTTGGAGAAAGAATCTGCTAAATTCAGGTTGTCCCATACTTAACTGCCAATAAACCAACTTCCACATAACTTCCAGACAGCTGGGGGAAAGGTCCTCGGGAGTTTTTAGTCACGGTCCTAAACACGAGTCCACACAAAAATTTGCAGCTGTCCTTTCTCTACAGCGCATTCTAATGTGATTCGGGAGCCCCTGTAGTGCAACATCTGACCAAACCCAGAATCCTCCCCAGCGCCTTCTCCCCTGCCCACTGTGCACTGTGTGGGTGAGGCAGGCCACTTCCCAGACAGTGGCACGCACCTTTTCCTTCCATAAGCACCTGAACTCCTTGTCCGGTGGGAGAAGGTACTCAGATCGTGAAAAGACTTCCACCCTAATCGTAAAAAGTGCAGCCTCTAGTATAACCATTAAATGTCAGTTCTCTGGCATTTTCTCTATAGCAACCCCCCCCCTTTTTTTTTATTGGCGTACAGAGTTGCAGCCATCCTGCGCCACTAACAGAGGGAGCAGCATTCTTGATGTCACTCCGGGAAACCTTCCTGTAACTTTTCCACAGCTCGATGCCAGCAGCAACTCCCAAGGCAATCCCTCTCAGGAAAAGGAAAATCGGGGCAGAAAACTCAAGAACCAGCATAAGCAGCAGCCAGAGCTGCCTTCCCCAAAGCAGGAGCAAAGTCCCCCGCAAACCGCTTCTCCTTGATGAAGACAGAATACTCAAACTGCAAAGCACTAACATATTAAATTTATAATCATCAAAATATTACTTACTGGGTGGATGCTGAGCCCAGACATTAAACCCTAACTTATAAAGATTAGCACAGGAGACTAGCTGTATTGAGATTAAAATCTAAACATGTCTACCATAAATGTTTCTGAAAGAGATGAAAACAATTAGCATAGATACTAAAGAAGGCCAGGAGCACCTGTTCCTTTTCAAGGCGATAAGCATTTTATTGTTCTCCATTTAAAATGTAATGACCTGTGTAATTACAGTAATATTACATTGTTATGGAGGGGCTTGGAATGTCACACTTTGAAAAGTGTTGTCAAAACAATCAGGGGTGAAGGTGGGGGGGGGGGAGACAACAGGGACGGTCCAACATTAACCCTTCAAGCCCCAGGGCCTCAATCTCTTGTGTCAGGAAGGATTATTTTGTTTGAGTAAGGTGAAAAACACCCATTTTTCGGCAAGCCAGGAAAAAAAAAAAAAGAGGCTGCCGGGCTAAATAAAACCCCAATGAACAGGCTTCCTCTTGGTTTCCTTTACATGTTCCATTCCTCGTTCACACATGAACTCAGGATGCTGCTTAGTTATCTGCTCAACCTAGTAGAAAACAACTCGTGTGGCTGAAGCCGTGTGCGTGTGTGTGTGTGTGTGTGTGTGTGTGTGTGTGTGTGTGTGTGTGTG
>OU015757.1:73135044-73145975 GCA_907169655.1 Acomys percivali | reverse complement strand
GTGTGTGTGTGTGTGTGTGTGTGTGTGTGTGTGTGTGTGTGTGTGTGTGTGAAGACCCTTAAAGTGAAATCTCACACCCATCACAACTCCTACCGCTTCGGCCCTATTTCTTGCATGCTAGAAAGTAATAATGGAAAGAAAAGTAGATCTAGCCCCTCCTGTCAACTTTACTATCCTTACAATATTCTCTAGAACACAAAGTTACCAGAACCCTGATCTTGGCACTTCCAGCCCGTCCCATCTCCTTGACTAGACTTCTCTTTAATGTATTTTTCTATCTGAATGTGCCCTCTTCATAAGCCATTTCTATTAATGTATCAAAGATTAAATTAATGTTCTGAGGAAATCTTTGTCGTTTTAAAGTAAAATCATTACTATCAAGCTTTACAGCCTCTTCGGCAATTAAAAGATTGTTCTAGAGATGATGCATTATTCATCAAAAAGCCGAGTTAATGATACTCCTTAATTCTTTACATTCTTAAGCAGAAAAGCAGAAACCAGGGTTCCAGAGAGTCTATTTTCAAAGGATTCAGCCAACGGCCGGCACTGTTCACAAGTAACAGAAAATACAGCAAAAAGCATCCAGCCAGGAGGAGCGGAAGAGAATGAATGAGCTTACCCTAATTTGTCTTTACAACTCACACTCAAAACCAGACCCTATGAAGCCCTGAAAATCTCAGACCCCGGACCGCTGGCTTGCCTGTGGGTTCCACCCCGGGCTGTATCGAATCTGGAATGGCGAGCTGGCCCTTGCGTCCAAAGGCGTCTAGAGGGACACACTCCCGCCTCTCAGCTCCCTGCCAAGGCTTCACTCAACAGCCTAAATAAATAACCGCAATTTCGGAGCACACAGACTTACCCAGGTAAGGGAAAGGAAAAGAGTGAATAGAGCCAGTGTGCACAAAAATGTCTGCTGATGTTTGACACGCAAATACTAACAGCCTACGGGGTCCAGAAATGCTTTCTCTGAGTCGATCTGATGTCACAGCACAAGGCCACCCGCTAGGTCCACAATTAAAATAACTAGACGCTGTCTATTCCTACAAAGCCCACAAAGGGGGCCTTGGGTTGGGAACCTTCCTTATCTCACCGGGAAATCATTTATTTGCCTTTAACAATTTCCCTGTTTCCTAATTACAGCACAACACAACTGTGTGGGTTTGAAGCGGTGGCGTGGCAAGACCGCCAGCGGTCACGGACGTGCAGTTTGAAAAGCGTCAAGAAAGCCAACAAGCCTGCCATCAAAGCTTAATATACAGATGGTCTTTCGGGTGGCTAAATGGATTTTAAAAATAAAGCGAAGGAGGAGTGCGCTCTGAGGGGTTGGGGATGGAGGAAACTCCCAGGATTACTTTGGAATGTTGCTGGGCCCAGTTTGCTAAAACACCGGTTCTTTAAGATCCCACTAGCTACCAAGAAAAACAGCGGGCGCTGCTTCAGAGGCCGCCCAGCAGCCTCCGGAAAGCGCGGGCCCTGCTGGACGATGTACCTCTCTCTGTCCCGGCTTCCACAGAAGGCACCGGTGAAGGGGAGGGGTGTGTGTGTGTGTGACTGTTTCTTTCCTAGGCATTATTTTAAAAACAAAACAAAAAGCAGAAAAACAAAATTACTGGTCTAGCGTGCTCCTGCTATTCTGCTAGAGCGGGTGGGGGGGGGAGGAAAAAGTCAAACCTGATAGTTAATATTTTAATGCTTAAAAACACTTGTAGATCTGACTGATCCAATCCCAGCGCTGCTCAATAGTGGGCACATTATTTCAGATTGCCACCTTGAATGAGCAAAAAAGGAAAAACAAAACTAGTGTGTGTAAACACGAGGTGGGGACTGCGGCCAGAAGTGCAAAGTGACAACCCCGGGTACCCGGGCACAGACGCTCCTAGTGCGTCTAGAGATTCGAAATCCAGGCTTAAAAAGGGGGGGAGGGGAAGGAGGCAGGGGGCACTGTGAGGGTAGGAGGCAGAGGCCCCGGGGTGGGGGTGGGGGGAGATTGAGTAGGAACAAATGTCTGTGGTGGGTGCGGGAGGTGCGCCACGGGGAGCCTGGCACCTGGCGCTGCCTGGGGCCCCCAAAGCTGGGTGGCCGAGCCCAAGAAAGGGAGGCATTCCCTCTAACACCTTGAAAGCGCTCACCCTGGCTTCTGTCCCTGCCCCAGAGGCCCACAGTAAGCTGGTCAGGGAAAGGAAGGCCTCAATATCCCATCCGAAGGCACCGAATTTCCCTTTACACGAAAGTCCACTCAAAACAGGCCATCCTGACTGCACACAAACCCAGAAGTCGGGCCACACGGGCCTTCCCACCACGCACAACTCTCAGCTAGCAGCGTGGGGCAGCCAAGCCCTGTCAGGTCTGCAGAGAAAAAGCGCGCCCAGGGCCCCGGGCCTGCGAGGAAACCAAGCCTGGCAAGAGTGACCTTCCCGTGGAAGAAGGGGCCAAGAGGCCCACTGGCCTGCGATCACCACTAGAAAGCTACAGAAATGACTGGCTGGAGCCAGAGCTGGACGCTTCCGCAGGGCCGAGGCTGCGCGCTCAGCACCGCAGCACCAGGAGCCTAAGGCACCGGGAACCCGCGCGGCCCGGCCCGGCCCGGCCTCCCAGCCAGCAGTCAAAGGGTTAATCTGGGGAAAGCCCAAGACGCACAGAAGAGGGAAGGAAGAGCGGGAGAAGAAAGAGCCACACAGTCCTCTTCCCAGGGACAAGAAACAAACACCACCAGCAAGGGGGGAGGGGGAAACCAGAGCTTAAAGGGGGGGGGGGGAGAAAGAAAAGGGAGAAAGGAAGGAAGGAAGAAAAAAAAAAGAAAGAAAAATTAAAACTTTAGACTGGCACTCCACTACCCCAAAAGAGCCCTGCCTGGGAAAGAAAAGGCTCCCCGAATCGCGAGGCAAGCACAAGAAAAGCCAGAACATGGCGAAGCGCAAACAAACCCAGTCCACAAAAGGCAGAGAAAAAGTTTGGAGAGTTCGGGCCGCGAGGGGGGGAGGGGAGGGGGGAGGGGCGGGGCGGGGGAGGGGCAGGGCATGCGGGGCCGGCAGGCGGGCAGGGCGGGGAGCGCGGTGGCACTTACGGTTCGGGCGGTGGGCGAGAGCGATCCGTTGGGGAGGTAGGGGCTCGTCAGGTCGGGGATCATGATGAAGGGGTAGCCGGGATACGGTGGCCCCTTAAAGAGCCCTCCATCTTGCCTCTTGGCCGCTAACATGGCGGGGCGGCGGAGGGGACGGCGGCGGCCGCGCGGCGCGGGAGAGAGCGGGAGAAACTTTTTAGCAAGTGTCCCCCCGAGGGCCCGCGCGCGTCCCCGGGGCCGGGCCGGCGCGGAAACTCGGGTAGGGTGGGTAGGGAGTGGGGCGAGGGCACCCTCCAGGCCGACCCCGGGGAGTGGGGGGGGACGCGACCGCTTGGTTTTAGGGGCGCGCGGGGCGCACTCACCTTCTTCCAAACTTTCCCGGGATTTATCTCGGAAACTTTCGGAGCGAGGCGGAGGCCGTCTTTCCGCCTTCCCGGAGGGGCGAGGTGGGGAGGGCGAGGGGCGATAGCCGCGCCGAGGGGGTGCGAGGGAAGGAAGGCCGGCAGGGAAAGGGGTGCAGAAAAACACGGTTACAAGTTTTTGCAGTCGGCAGCCCCGGCAACCGTCCGCGCCGCCCGCCGCCCGCCGCCGCCCCGACCCGCCTCGCCTTCCAGCCCCAGTCTCCCAGCCCGGGAACCGACTGGAACAACCCCGCCAGCCCGAGGGGGCTCTTCCTACCTCGGAATCGGAGGAGCTGTTTTGATTCGTCTCTGATTCATTGACCAGCGACGACTTGACATCGGCTAAATCCCTCTCCGCCGAGGAGTTTTCCGAGTTCTTCTCCTCCTGCTCGCCCTCGTCTTTGAAGGAGATCAGTTCGTCGTTAGCGCCTAGGTCATCTCCTCCACCGCCGTTCAGCTGCGGCATTTTTTTTTTCACCCACCAGCAGCAATTTTGGAAGAAAAATGAAGGAGGAAGAAAAGCAAAAAAGAAAAAAAAGTTTTGCGAGCCCCCCAAAAATATTGCAAGAAAAAGACGAGTCCAAGGTTAACTTTTTTTTTTCCTGCTTTGGGGTCTTTCTCTCCTGGGGAGGGGAAAAGAGGGAGGAGGGGAGGGGAAGGGGGGAGATCTGCACGCGTGAGTTTGGGTTTCTTTTTTCTCTCGTTCCCAAGGATCCGATCAATGTGCAAAAAAATAATAAATAAAAAAGGGGGGTTTAAAAAAAACAACAACAACAAGTCAGATATAAGAGCAAAGGGGGGGGAAGCCGAAGACACCGAAGGAGCTCGTGCCGCTCGGATTTGAGTGAGTTGAAGTTAGACTGAGCTTTTCAGTTCAAAGGCGGCGCTGATTGACAGATAGAAAAAGGGGGATCGAAATCCGGAGGAACGGAGTAGTCTGGGAGCGGAGATTATTGACAGGGCGAGAGGAACACACTCGCCTTAATGAGATGCCAGGGGGCGGGGCCTGCCGGGTGACGTGTGCATAAATAAACAGCCGGGGTGGGCGGGGCGGGGGCGGCCAACAATGATCCTTTGGGCGCCGGGAGAGGGAGCGGGGCGGGCCGGGACCGCGGGAGGCGCGCGGGGTGCGGCCTGTGCGCAGTGCGCGAGCGGGGCGCCCGGACGGTGCGGGCCCCGCTCCTGGAGGGGGCGGGTTCCGAAAGACAATGCGGACCGGGAGAGGAGGGGAAGGGGGTGGCAACCGAGTCCGGAATCTGAGCCGGGGAAGGCGGAAGGAAAGCCCACTTCGGGGGCGGGGATGGGGAGAGGCCCTGAAAAAGTGTTAGCAAGAAGTCTTGAAGACGGGGGCCTGGAGGGGAGGACCGTGCGACGTGAGGACGGGGTGTTCAGTGGTTAATCCCTCAGTGAAGTCGGCCTCCCTGGGGCGAGATAGGACACAGCTGGTCCCAAGGAAGGCTCACCCCACTACTCTGAGAGAGGCTTGGGAAGCGGAGAGGTGAGCCATGCTCAATCAGGGAGGCTAACCCACAACGGCTCCCCTCCCTGTTTTGTTTAATGACAGTGAATCATGTCATTAAATGTAAAGTCCCACTCATTAAATATACCAGGAAGGCGTTATGCCCAAAAAGACAAATACTTTAAGTGTGTCTGGAGTACTAAAATATCCTTAAGGGAAATGTGAAGTTTTGTTGTTGTTTTTTTTTTTAACTGACGTTGGAAGTAGGAAGTGATGTAGGATCCAAGTACTTACTGACTTTGGAGGTGAAAAGTTTGGGCGTTAACAGCTCCAGGGAAAATAAAAGTGAAAGTTCACCACGCCCTGGGGATGAGTGGGACTGTAGTTTTTCTCCAAGGGGGCTTGAGATGAAATGCCCAGAGGCCCTAGGTAACTGCGGCTCTGACTGGCCTGGAAGCCCTTCCTTGCAGGAGGAGGTGGCCAGCCTACTGCTTGAGACAGGTATTTGTTGATTATTGGGCTCCAGCGAGGGCAAAGTGATTTGCTGTGAAATAAGGAAGAAAATGATGTTAAAGGAAAAAGGCACATTCCCAAAACAGCGTTGCTGGATTGTAGAGTCAGGAAGACCTGTCCTTGCCAGTATCCAATGAGAAATGGGCTGGGAAGTCCAGTGAACCCGGAAGGAAAAACATCAGAAAAGAAATAATGAATCAGTTGGAACTGGCAATGCACTATTAGGTGTGATGTTATTCTAGGGCCCACAAGGTATTAAATTTGCCCACCCTTCTGTTTAAAGAGCTCATCTGTGGTAGATTTCCAAAAGTAACCAGTTTACTGTGTAATATTTAGAGAGTTTGAGGTTTCAACAAAACTGTTCTACAAGAGAAGACCTCAGAAAGAAGACAACTGAAAATAACGATACCGAGATTGACAAGGCCAATGAATTCCCTTGCACTGGGAGAAAAAAAAAAAAAAAACCAAGCACATTTGCACACTAAAGCGGAAGATTCAGGCAAAATAAGCTTGGGGTGCAGGAGGCGTGTGAGAATTGCCATCCCCCCCCCCCCCCCCCCAACTTTCATATTCATCAGAAACCAGAAGTGAAGGGAGAGAGAGCCTGGAAAAAAAAAAAAAGCAAAACAAATGTGTACATTTCATCGGACGTATTGCATGGGACACAAAGCAGAGGCTAATTAGTCTCAGCAGGTAGGCTAACCTTCAGACTTCATAAATAAATAAGACGGCACAGTGTCTAGGAGGGAGAGTGGAGAGGAAAAGGGGAATATTCCAAGATGCCAAGTAAAAGCACCAAGCAAGAGATGCAGCCCAGTCTTGCATCTGTGTATGGAGGGCTGAGGCGTCCCCTTCCGGGGTCTCTTCACTGGTTGCCTTTGGATTGTACACCTAGGCAAACAGCCACAGCTTTACACACTTGCTAATTGCCACCTGTACACGTCTTGTACACAAGTTGGCCTCTGTACAGTGTAGACTATGCCAAGGCCCGTTGCAGGCCGGGGAGGAAGTTCTTATTGGCATTAATGAACACTTTTATGTAAGTCTGTTCTGTGACCAATTCTTTGTCCTATAGGATGGTTTTTGGGTTCTGTATGTATTTTAGTTTAATCCTGTTCTTAATCAAGTTGAGTAATGGGGCTCTTCTGTGTCCCTTATGGGACTGACTGTATAATAAGAGCTTATGATATATGCTGGATTGAAATAGTTAAGTGTCCCTGCTTTTAACATACTGCGTTTTTACCGTGTGTAAATAAAATACGAAGGGCTTTCTCCAGCGACCAGTGTCCTCATCTAGTCTGGCTTGGCCTATTTTTCTCATTCTAGGGGAAACCTTAGAATCTTCCCTTAAATCTCCAACTTAATTAAACAATTAAAAGTTATTCCATGGCAGCCCACATGCCACATTTAATGTCATTGTTTGGTGCTATAAAAGGCTTGCGGGGAGAGCAGCAAGGACTCCATTGACCTCTAGTGTCTATTGGTGCCTATGGTGGTACCTGGATGGACAGGGGAGGCGGCAAGGGAAGGAATGCCACTGGCAGGAAGCACGATAAAAATATATATAAAGAAGATGTCAGAGGGGTCCATCATGAACATCTGTAGTTTATAGATTTGGCAAGAACTCTTTAAGCACCAGTTGGTTTGTGTCCGAGTGTTGAGGTACCTTCTCTTTATGCCCTGATGACTCTTAAGGGGCCTAATTCTGACCAAATGGCAAAGATGCTGAACCACAAGAGAGACACCAGACTGGTTCTGATGTTGGCTAAGCTTTGCAAGGCATTGGACATCCTTCTCCGCGCGTGTGGGAGTGGGCAGGATGCACGGGGAAGTGGTCCTCTGGGCGGGATGCACGGGCAAGTGGTCCTCTCATCTTTCAGAACCCCTTTCTGGGAGCTCCCAGGTCCCCAAGTCCCAGGGTGTCCTGCAGCCTCCCTTTCTCTTTGCCCTTGCTCCTGGCTGCTTGGTCTAGCCTGTGACCTTCCTTCCACGGACTCTCTCCCAGTGGGTCCGTGTTCTAGGTCGCCTTAAGACTTAGAAGACCAAGCTAGCCAGACATGACTCAAGTCTGCAATCTTTGCCCCCCAGGAAGCAGAAGCCTGATTGATCTACAGAGTAAATGATAGAATAGCCACGTTTATATATGAAGAGCCTTACATATGAAGTACATCTACATAAATAAATGCATCATAAATAAATAGGTTACCTGGGAGAGTGGGTGTGGTTTCTAACTGTGAGGGTGAAAAGATGGCTGCTGCCTGTCATTTCGGTCACCCTCTAGGCCCTCGGAGGGGGCTGGTGGTGTGATCACTGAAATGCAGGAACTGCAATAATAGATTGACCATAAGCCGTGCTACCTGTGGCCTCTTTGTCCCGCACCACCTGGAGTTGAGGTGTGGATATTTTCTCGTGGGCTTTTTAATATTCAAAGGAGCCCATGAGTCTATAGTTTTCTCTCACGCCCCAGTCATTACCAAAAGCTTTACAACACCCCAACAGAGATGACAAGCCATGCCAAGAGGCTGGCTTTGTGATAGTGGGAATTCAAGGGCGGTGGTTGGCTTACACCTTCTGAAAGCAGGACCTCCATGATGGTGGTAACACTCACCTCCTCCAATCACTAGCTAAATCTATTCAAGTACCCTTGACATCAGCTTATGCATGCATGAGACGTGTGTGTGTTTGTGTGTGTGTGTGCGCGCGCGCGGGTATATACACGTGCATTTCTGTTCCTGTGGGATTTCCCTTTACAGATCCAGACTCCAAGATGGATGACTTGTCACCCACTGTGTTGGACTTATCTTGACAGGGAGTATGCTGACTGAGGGGGAAAAAGCATCTGAAAACACAAGGAAGCTATAAAATAAGGGAATGTTTAGAAGCCAAAGTCCAGATTCCACTGAGAATTTTTTTTTCTGTTTGCTTTTTGTCCTGAGTAGGTGATGAGCATTCATTTCGATGTTCAGGAAAGGAAAGTGCCTCCCTTAGCCAACACTGGAATAGACACCTGGGCTCAGGTGCAGCTCAGTTTGTAGAGTGCTTGCCTAGCATGCAGGGAGACCTGGGTTCAACCTTCATTGCTACATCAGTCAGAAGTGATGGCATGAGCCTAGAATCCCAACATTCAGGGAGAGCGGACGGTCAAAAGTTCAAGGTCATCTTGTGCTAAATAGTGAGCTTAAGATAAGTCCAAGATACATAAGACCTAACTTATAAGAGATAGACAGACAGACAGATAGATAATGAATGGATAGATTGATGATAGATGGTGGATGGATAGATAGACAATAGATAGATGATAGATAGATGATTAATAGATAGATAGATAGGTAGATAGACAGACAGACAGAATCGTTTAACCAAGCCTGACAACTTGAATTCAAACTCCAGAACCTACATGTCTGATGGAGAAAACCAATTCCTATGAGTTGTCACCTAACTTCCACACATGCATTATGTCACAAGAGTGTCAACACAGACACAGAAACTTTAAAGCCACCCAAGGATTTTCAGCTCTGGCAGGAGCCTGTGTGGGCAGGACACAGCAGACTGATGTGCTCTCTTCTCCAGGTGAGATTCCACATGGAGAATGGGCAAGGCCCATGCCCTGCCCCAGAACCCAAGGAGCAGACTTGTGTTCCACTCCTCTCCAAAGCACCTGACGTGATCACCTTGCTTCAGCTAAACAATCCAACCAGGTAATAAAGGGACAATGGTGCCCGTGACCCAGGGGCTAGTGGGGACACATAAGCACTTGTTAGGGGCTGTATCACCCACATTCTTAAGATGATAAAGACTGCTCTAGGCATCTGTGATGAGGGCAGCTTCCAAAAGACACCAGTGCTCTATAAAGACACTCCTTTTATCGACAAGATGCCTTTTAATCCTAATAGTAATAGGGGAAGGCCAATAAATGAAACATTTACTGCATAACTTGCCTTATTTTGGGGTGGTGCATGATTCATTTCTTGCCTTCGCTAGAAGACGTTTGTGCACTAATTTGCTCCCTAGAAATCTCTCTTGCTACAGCTACACGGCCATGACGTTTTATCGCCTGAAGCCAAGTCTGCATAAGAACTTTCTTAAGATATACTTACCCTAATGCCAGGCTACAGGAGCCAGGCTGCTTTTGTACCGAATTATTTGTGCTTTCCTGATATACGGGGCAGAGCCTCGCTTGCAGTCATTGCCATAGGGTAGGTCTAAATGTTTCTGAGCAGGGAGAAAAAGGCAGAGAAAAGGTGAAAAAAGTTTCATGTAAGTTGATCTTGCAAAAGTCTTCAGAATGAATAATTGCTTGTGTGCTTAACATATGAAAATCCAAGGTTTTGTTTTCATTTTCTTTCTGTGAGTTGGGCATGTGTTTGTGTGGGTGCAGGAGTATGCACTGGGAGGTCCGAGGTCAGCCTTAAATGTCGTTCCTCAGCCACCACCCACCTTGAGTTTTTGAGACAGGGTCTCTCACTGGTCTTTAGCTTACCAACCAGGCTGGGCTGGCTTCTGAGCAAGCTCTTGGATTGCCTGTGCTGCCTCTGCTTCCCCTGCCCTGGGAGAGCAAGCCCGTGTCACCAAGCCCCGATTTCTATGTGGGGGTTGAGGATCCAAACTCAGGCCATCATGCTGAATGCCTAATAATTTACAGATGAAATCATCTCCCCATTCAAAACAAAAACAAAAACAAAAACAAAAACAAGCAAGGCTTCAATTACCCCACCCTGAATCACAGAGTATTTTGCCTTCTCAGATGCAGTGTCATGTTTAAAAGTGTCTCGCAAACCAAAGCAACTTCCACAAAAATATGAGCACTATAAATTGAGACAGAGCCAGTAAGACAGCATTGAGCAATCTCATACGGTGGTTTACATGTGTTCATGGTACAGAGCAGGTGAAATTGCAGGAGACAATGCCATTGTTCCCTTGTAATTTATCTAGGTGTGGGCTGACACACCTGCCTCTAGCCAAGAGCATCATGGGATGGAAGAGAGGCACTGGATCCAAAGAGACTCCCAGGCTCAGACTGTGAAGGTGTCAGGCACCAACCCGCTAGGAGTCCGTGCACCATTGGCCCCTGTGTGTTCAGAGGAAGGATGAAACCGTTTAGATTTCATCGCTGGAGTGTGGGTGGAAAGCAACAACCTTCCCTATTGTAAATCCGATTATTTCTGTTCATTCAGGATATTTGTGGATCATGTTTTCTAAAGAAGCATTCTTCTGGCTGGGAGAGAAGGGCAGTGAAGTGAGTGTGGGGTCCAGAGTGACTCTGGATCTCAGTGTAGACAGCAGCCTGCAGCACAAGGTTCAGCGATGACAGAGCTTCCAGTTGACTGTCATCTGGAGCAAACTCAGCTTTTCATAGCCTGAGGGCACACTGTAAATACCCAGAGCAGGCAGAAAAAACAGTAATCCTTACTCCTTAAAGGTTCCCAGATCTCAAAATGAGTGCTTCTAATCACACACACACACACACACACACACACACACACACACACACACACAC
>OU015757.1:73109589-73122265 GCA_907169655.1 Acomys percivali | reverse complement strand
ACACACACACACACACACACACACACACACACACACACACACACCGAACTTACCTTTGGGCTTTGAGGAAGCCTCAGAAAACATTAGCTAAGGGGAGCTGAGCTGACCATGCAGCTAAGGGAAATCTTCAGCTGAGAAATGTGGAGCTGGGTTAGCTTCAGTTAGAGGAAGCCAGGAAGGAGAGTTCTGGTAGCAGAAACAGAATGTGCAAAGGTCCTGTGGCTAGAGACAGCAGCTGTGGGAGGCCGATTGCATTTTCCAAAGATGGCTGCCTCGCTGTGAGCCACCTTGTGGCTTTTCTTACAGAAATGACATTACACTCATCCATCAAAAGATTCAGGGCCATGCTTTCTTCCTTTCAACATAGGCAAGCCTGTGACCACAGCAGACGTCATGTTAAGTACCCATCCCTTCAGTCTCATTTTCTTGCAGCCAAGTCTGGTCCGTGCTGGGAGGCAGCCTCACTGTCACTTGGAGATTCTCCAGCTAAAGACAGAAGTGACAAAGAGAGTCATTTCCGGTGACTTCGGTCCCAGCCTTTGCGCCACTGCAGCAGGTGCCAAGGAGAACAAGGCAGGTCCAAGTTGCAGATCTGCAAACAAAAATCATGCCCATCATCATATTAAGCCATTAAGTGTTGGCAAGATCTGTTCTGTGGTTGTAGATAACTGCACTCGGGGACATGAGAGGAGGCCAGTGCAAAGGAACACAGACACTTGAGTATGACTCTGAGCCTAGGCAGGAAAGCAGCCAGACCTGACCCAGACCTTGCAGCCAAACCCAGCGATACCAGAAGGCGCACTGCTGTGGACAAAGAAAGACACAGCCGGTGCAGGGCACTGCGTTTGGCTCTTCTGCACACCTCAGCTGACATCCCTGCCCAGGGCACACTGCCACCACTGTCCCCAGCGGCCCTGTCAGAGGCCGAGCCGAGTTCAAACGGCCACAGAAGAGATGTTCACCGTTGGTGCAGAGGCCCCCAGGACATTTCTGCTGCCTCCCTCCGGTTTCAGGTTCCCTTCCGAAGGTGAAGAAGTGGCTAGAAAAGGCAGACTTCCACTGTGTGTGTGTGTGTGTGTGTGTGTGTGTGTGTGTGTGTGTGTGTTTAATCAAGGTAAGGACAAATTCTGCCCCTCAAAGGCTTGCCTCTGTCTGCAGCCTATCCAGAGGAGCCAAGAATGATGAAGTCAGCCCTCCAGGCTTCTCTCTGCTTTCCTTTTGTTGTATTAGGTTTGTGTACATAAATCTATACAGTACGATGTGGTGTTTTCAGTAGTGCTGGCCCGAACCTGCTTGGCATGCTTCTGCCGGACCATTCCCAGCACCGTGTGATTGTTTTGAACATGTATACATTGTGAAATGATCAAATTAGTCTAATTGGCGCATCAGTCACATTCGCTATTTGTCATTTCTTCACGATGAGACTATTTGTAATCCCATTGGTTATCTTGGAATGTGTTATACAGAGGCCCGCGTGATGACTCGGCAGGTGAAGACTCCTGCTGCCAAACCTGACCGTCCCATCTCAATTCTTGGGACTCACAGTGGTGGAAGGAGAGAAGTGATCCCCACAAGTTGTCTTCTTCTGACCCCCACATGTGCTTCATGGCAAGCGCCCAACCATCCCCCAACAAAACAAGTAACTGGAATGTAAAGTATAAAGAATCGCATGACACTTTTAATTCCAGCCACCTTGCTGCACAACACTTAATCGCCCCGTCCCTGAAGCTCGGTGCCAGGCTGCCCCTCTCTCTCTGAACACTGCCCCTCTGCTTCAGCTTCCATGTTCAGTGTTTGTCTTTTTAGGCTGGTACAGTTCCCTTCCCATCATGCTCCAATGTATGCAGTGCTGGGGATTGAACTCAGGGCCTCAGGCTTGCAAGATGAGGTTTCTACTGTTGACCCACATGACCCATGATGGTGTTCTCTAGACGTATCCGGGGTCTTACAAGTAACAGAATCTTTGGGCTTTTTTGTTTTTTGTTTTTGTTGTTGTTTTTTGTTTTTCTCCTCAAGGCCAAACACTGTTCTACTATGTATGTAAGCCACATTTTAAGATTATCTTCATCTGTGGATGAACACTTAGAATGAATCTACATCTTGGCCGTTATGAGTAATGCTTTGTCTTGTCACATTGCTGTGAGGAGAGAAGGCTTTGTTTAGCTCACAGGCTTTGAGAGTGTGGCCCACTGTGGTGGGGGGTGGGGCTTTGGTGTGGGTGCATGGCGGCTGGATGGTGAGGCAGGATGGCGAGGCAGCTGGTCACAGAGTGTCTGCAGTCAGAAAGCACAGAGACACATGAAGCTGATGTTTTTCACACTTGCCCATTTTATTTGATCTGGGACCCCAGCCCGTGGACCTGCGCTCCCCACATTCAGGTTGGGTCTTTCTAACCAAGTTATTCCTTCCTGGAAACGCCGGCACAGAAACACGCAGAGGTGGTTTCTATGGTGACTCCAAGCCCAGTCAGGCTGACAGTGAAGACAACCATGCCAGAGCTTCAGGAGCGAGGACTCCGGTGCGGGGGGCTTATTGCCGACAGAGCTCGAGAGCCCTCCTCAACGCGCAGGTTCCAATCGCCTCCTTCCTGCCCAGAAGTGGGTTGGTGGATCCCATGATGATTATGCATTGAGTTCCCTGATAGACTTTCATGTTGTTTTCCCTTTTCAAGTCTGTAATCTGGTGGCTTGGTTTTGACCCAGTGTCCAGGACATTTTGGGAGTCAGTTTCTAATCTTTTTGTCCCCGCCTCACCACGTTCTCTGTTCCTGGTCCCTAAGGGAACAGACTTTGCTGTGCATGCGCACTGTCTGGGCCCTGGCTGATGCCCTCCTACACACTAAGGGTGTCTAGGCTAGAGAGTGTGGGACAAGCGTGGCCTGTGGAGGCTGTAGCTGGCTGCATTACTGCCATCATCTCCTATATCTCTGGGTCACCTGCCGGGCTCCGTTGCCTGAGTGACTATAGCTTTCCAGGAACACTGGGCTACTCCTCAGCCTTAGAAGCCGGGGGTCTGACTGACCTAAGCCAATCATAGCAGGCACATCATTATTGCCAAATGAGCTCTCTGACTTGGACCAATGTGTTATGAAGGAAATGTGTTGGAGAACCTCTCGGACAGTTCTCACTGCTCCTGAGAGAGGGAACACAGGCCATTTGCATGGATTGCTTAATGTATGGTTCCATTTCCATGTGACTCATGGGCTTGGTGAGGGCGTCTCAGCTAGGGGAATGAGTTAACAAGTCGAAGGAGAGAACCTACTTCCTCAGAGATGGAGTTGGGCAACTAAATTATTGACTGTGATATCCTTGTAGCTCTGGTCTTGCTAGGAGAAGTGATGCACAGCTGTAATGCTTCAGAAACGAATTCACTTTCGATTACGCATGACTCAGTTTTCCTAGCTGCTGCAAGCCCCACTGAGGACTCTCAGGTCATAAGCTTAAGACAACTCTTTAGCCCAAGAGCAGAAGCGGAGGAGCAGATAAAGGCACAGGAGCACCATCAACACACCGGGCATTGTGGTTTCTAGTTTGCCTTTGAGATGAAGTAGTGTTGTTTGTTTGTTTGTTTGTTTGTTTGTTTTGAAAGAGGCTCAGGCTTGAAATTACTGGGTAGCTGAATGTGGCCTTAATCTCTGGATCTTCCTACTTCCACCTTCCAGGTGCTGGGATTACAGGTGTGTGCCACCATATCTGGCTGCATAGCAGGTTTAAGACATGGTCGCTGGGACTGGAGAGACAGACTCAGCAGTTGAGAGCACAGACTGCTTTTCCAGAGGCCCTACCCAGGTTCAATCCCAGCACCCACATGGCAAGTCACAACATTCTGTAATGTCAGCTGCAGAGATCTGACAGTCTCTTCTGGCTGAAATTGGCACTGCACACGCAAGGCACACCGACACGCATGCAGTCAACACACTCATACACATAAAATAAAAATAATATTTATTTTAATGCATGGCCACAAATACTTCAATGCATTTCCCATTAGAGGGGACTCTACGTCCCCTTCTTGTCAGACTGAGTTGTCCTGTCAGCGAAGTCAGCTCTCTATAGATTCTGAACCAACGGATGGAAAAGATGTTTTTAAAATTGCAGCAAGCTCAGAGGCAGAGTGGCAAAGTGCTTGTCTGGCACACACGGTGCCACAGAACTGAGACCCAGCACTGCAAAAAGAAAAACTGTGCTCAGCGCACACCAGCCTTTGTCTGGTGACATCACTGCCTAAACAACACAGGGTAGTGATGGGTCACATAGCATCCTCCTTGTCCTTGAAGCCAAGGTCCTCCTCTCTCCCCCTTGCAAGTACTAAGATTGCAAGCACGGTCCGTCCCTGGGCTGTGTGGCGTTGCTGTGTTACATAGTAGCTGTAACCTAGAGAGGACTTAAAGTATATGCACACTCTGTTCTGTGTTATTCTAGTTAGCTCTATTTATTGTTTTAAGAAAGCACTTGCCGGGCTAGAGAGATTGCTCAGAGGTTAAGCATACTGACTGTTCCTCCGGAGGTTTTGAGTTCAATTCCCAGCAACCACATGGTGGCTCACAGCCATCTATAATGCAATCTGATGCCCTCTTCTGGCCTGCAGGTGTATGTGCAGCTGGAGTACTGTATACATAATAAATGAATAAATATTTTTTAAAAAAGAAAGAAAGCACTTGCTGTACAGCCCAGGCCAGCCTTATACACTCACTCTGTACCCTCTTGGGTTGCCCTGTTTTCTGACCAGTCTGATCAGTTCCAGATTCTTGAATAGCTACCAGGTTATCAAACCCTGCTAGCCCCGGAGGCAAGAAAGGAGTGGCACTGGTCGCACTGTGCTTCTGCCTTCTTGAGCTCCTGTTGTTTCTCTTTTGTTCTCTGCCCTCTGCCCCATGCCACGCACTGCCTGTGCTTACCCTACCCTGTAGTCTACAGTCTATGGCTCCTAAGGGCTGACCTAGGACCTGGGCCTTGGGTGGTCTCAGGACTCACCAGGAGGTTCCTTGAGCTCATAATTCCGTTTTTCCTTCCTTCATGTCCGCAGAGGACTCAGAAACGGCAGTCAGATAAGACAGATGGTCTATGCCTGTATGCTGACTTATACCTCACACAGCTCTCAGACCTGACACAGAAAAACATAGAGGACTCCATGAGAGCATGTGTGTGCACCAGTGTGTGTACGAGTGTGTATGCACGTGGGTGTGTGCATGCATGCATGTGTGTGTATGCATGTGTGCATGTGTGTCTATGTGCTTGTGTCTGTTCATATGCGTGCCTGTGTGTGTGTGTGTGTGCGCGCGCGCGTGTGCATGCGTACATGTGCAGGCCTGGGGCAATCTTGGCCCTTGCTCCTTAGGCACTATCTGTCTTTTCCTTTTTTTTTTTTTTTTTTTTTTTTTTTTTTTTCTTTTTTTCTGTCAGGGTCTTTCACTCATCTGGCTTGAGTTATGTTGTGCTGTTGATTTTTGTCAACTTGATGCAAACCTAGACATATCTGGGAAGAAAGAACCTCAGGAAAGAAAATGTCTCCGTCAGACTGGCCTGTGGGAAAGCGTACGGCGTATTGGCTTGATTAATGATTGAAGTGGTAGGGCAAAGCTCACTATGGGTAGCGCCATCCCTCGGCAGGTGGTCCTAGGTTCTATAAGAAAGCAGGCTGAGCAAGCCATGAGGAGCAAGCCAGGAAGCAGCACCCCTCCATGGCCTCTGCATCAGCTCCTGCCTCCAGGTCCCTGCCTTTAGTTCCTGCCCTGACTTCTCCCAGTGATGAACTATGGCCTAAGAGTAAGATGAAATAAACCCTTCCCTCCTGAAACTTCTTCTGGCTGTGGTGTTTGTTACAGCAATAGAAACCCTAACTAAGACAGGCATGCAGGCTGTCTGGCCAGGATTCCTAAGGATCCCCCAACTGTCTCTGTTTCCCTAGTACTGGGACAGCAAGTGCACATCACTGAACCTGTATGTGCATGTGTTTGCATGCTGCGTGTGTGTGTGTGTGTGTGTGTGTGTGTGTGTGTCCATGTATGTTATGTGACATACGCACATGTCGGTGCAGAGCTACATGTTCCTGGAGGCCAAAGGAAGATGCTGGGTGTCCCACTCTACCACTCTGCACATTATTTTCCTGACACAGGGCTTATCACTGAACCTGGAGCTGGGCTGGCAGCCAGCACACCCCAGCCATGCCCCACCATAGCCCTAGGGGGATAGGTGTGCATAACTGTACCCAGCATTTAAAACAGACAAACAAGATTAAAAAAACAAAAAACAAAAAAGACCATGTGCTCTGGGGATTTGAACTCAAGTCTTCGTGCTTACACAGTGATCATCGACACCCATCGAGGCATCTCCCTGGCCCTCTGGCTCTCCCCAACCCCTTTTCCTTCTCTACATGGTGCCTGGGCACCACACTCAGGTTCTTGTGCTTACAGAGCAAATGCTTTTAAATAGAAGTTCTCAAATCAGGGCCAAACAAACAGAAACAGCAGCAGACCCTGGCTCCGCTCTGCCACCTATTATTTGTGTGACCAAAGAGAAGTCTTGATGTTCCTTGCACTCTGCTTCCTATTCCCAGGGCAGATGATTCCAGTTCACACTGTTCAGAGGGGGGCAGTGGAACACTCACATTAGCACCTCCCCCAAACCATCATTGTCAACTTCTCAGGTGCATGCAAAGACAACCTGTCTGACTTTTTAGGGACTTGAAGGTCACAAACGAAAGGGTTAAAACCTTGGAAGGCGCCTTCTGACTTCTAGTCCCTGGTTTGATGGTCCCCAAGAGCTGGGTCAAATGACACCAGGAATTTTCTTTTCAGGCTCCTGCTTAGGGCTGGCTCTGCCTGCTCCCACCTGCTGCAAGTGGGAGTGGGAGCCTTCCAGGGGGTGGCACTGGATTTCTTCCCCTGTAGTCTTAATCCTTTGTTCTCCCAAACAAAGCAAGGGGGAGGGGGACTTATAAATACAAGGGCCGAACCCAGTTACACAAACAGACTCTCACCTGAAGAGTGTGCAGGCCCCTCCCCCTACAGTGGCTCCAGGGGCGTGGCTCTCGGAGGTTGGCAAGTGAAGTTGCTGAACAAATGGGTGGAATGAATGAGTGGCTGGAAGCAGATGCAGTCAGTCCAGACAATCATCTCATTCTCCCCCTTCTCTCTTCCTCTTCTCCCCAGATCTCCTCTGGTCCTCGTTTTCTACAAGGCCTGAGGAGGGCCTCTCCAGAAGTCTGCCATCTGTTATCCGCGGCTATCTGACCTAGGCCTGGGAAACAGGCACCTGCAGGATTACAGCAGAGACACAGTACTGAAGACATGCCGGGTTCCTAGAGATGAGTGGCTGCGCACAGGCGCACTGACCGCAGGGCTCCATTTATCCATCGGAACCGTTCAGGGAAGGCATTTTGGGAAGGAGGCAGCCTCCTTCCTCTTGCAGCCCAAAGCCCCCATTGGATCACAGAAGGTGTGGGAAGGAAGAGCTCTTGGGACCGGCCTTGGGCCTCTGTTTCGGTGCCCTTGTCTCGGGCCTAAGAGATTAGAATATTAGGAAAGAACTGTTAAAAATGCATCGAGCTGACTTGTTCTACAGCCTGATTTTTTTTCTCCCCCCTGACACAGGAAAAATAAAACCACAGCAGGCAAATAGTCGGAGATAGTGGACACTACTTCGGTTGCCAAAAATACTGTGGCTCGCCCAGCTTCCTGGCTGTGGATTGACACAGTAAGCATTGGGGAAGCGATTGAGTTTCCTCGCGGTTGCTTCCACACTGCTGTACGTGTGAATCACGCAGGTCTCAGTGGATGTGCTCACTTCTTCGCCACAGCAGAGCTATCTCATGTGTGCTTCGGGCTCAATGGCTCATTCTGCGTAGAAGCACCTGCGTCCCCGGGGATGGAAATCAAAACCAAATCAAGACGGCCGCACTGCGGCTCGTCGGGAATAAAGGTAGCTGAGAGTTCTCTACCCATGAGCCTTCACTCTACCCATGAGCCTTCACTCTACCCATGAGCCTTCACTCTACCCGTGAGCCTTCACCAGAAAATGATTGTGGTGCTATAGATGGATATTTTTAGTTTCCAGTGCACTTTTGCGTTGTTTCTTCATCTCTAAGGTGAGGTGGGCAGGACTGTGAACCCCTCCTCCAATGACGGACGTGTTCTTTAGAGCTGGGGAAGTGGGTGGCCCTGTGGCTGAGCACCTGACTAGCACACAAGAAGCCCTTCCTCAGTCCCCAGCACTCTTCAGTGACAATAGTAAGCAGTGCAGTTTGTGGCTGCCATTCACGGAAAGGAAAATGGAACCTATAAAGTATAAAGGATCTATCTGTCCTCAGGCTTAGCAAAGGAAAAGAGACAAAATCGACAAGTCCCCAGTCGCCGTCATCTTCCCTCTTCCTCTTCCTCCATTTCTTCTCCAAATGAAGAAATAGAACCCCGTCTTGATAAAAATAAGAGTACACAAAGAGAGAAAAAAAAAAAAAGACTAAAAACACACCCTCTCTCCCATAGTGTTTTACACATAATTGTAGCACTCAAGAGCTAAGGTAAAAGAAGTCTGAATTTTAGGCTAGCCTGGGCTAAATAATATGACTTTGTTTAAAAAAACAACCTATGAACAAAACCAATGAAACGAAACAAAACCCTGGCGTGGTGGCTCACACCTGTAATCCCAGCACTTGGGAGGCAGAGGCAGGAGGATTGCCACAAGTTTGAGGCCACCGTTGGCTAGTTAGTTCTATACTTGTGTCGGCTACAGCATAAGATCATATCTCAACTTTTTTTCCTCTCAAAAAAAAACAAAAAAACAAAAAAACACAACTGTCAACGCTGGGCCAGCCCAGGTAATCCTCAGGCGGGCTCTGTGGACCTAATTTGGAGAATTGGAGAGTAGAGCCTGTCTTTGCTTTTTTCCCTTCTTTTGTTCTCTTTCTTTGGTACGATTCAGGCCAAATCATGATTACTTAGTTTCCTTAGTCCACCTCCAGGGCATCAGAGCCACACGTGGAAGCCAAAGCTTGTTCGTTTCTGAGCTTGAGCCCTCGATGCAGAGCTTCACAGTTGGGATCCCCAAAGCCTTAGCAACCCTACACCCCAGCCGTACTGTGTGGACTGATATGCGTGACTGAGTGACAAACAGCCTAGATTCCTGACACTCCTCCGCCCCCCAACACACACCCCGCAGGAGCACTTCCAAACACACTCAGGAATTCCACCCTGAGCAACTGCAGCTTCCGACTGCAGACTCACACACTGGCAAAAGCCTGTCTGAATTCTTTACCACTTCTGGGGGAAATTCCATGGCTAGATGTCCATCTGCAGCAAGCCACTGTGAACTCTGGAAGGTTTAAGCCGCGGTATGGCATGTTGCTAATTTACTAGGCCAATTACCAGGAGGTTAGGGTGGTCATTCGAGAGAAGTATGATGCCAGAATCCCATGCTGACTTCGGCCAAATGCCACTACAGGCATCCTTTTAAGAGTGTGAGAAATTCTGAAAGGGCCACGATCCATGATCATAGTCCGAGTCAGTCACCCAGGGAAGAGCTCGCTGACGGTCAGCACCTGTGCCAACTCTGCGTAACAGCTACTTCCAAGCACACTGACTAGAGTCTCAATTGACTGTTCACTGTACAAATAACATGTCAGCTATATGTATGCACACAGGTTCTGAACATAGCAGGTTTGGGCAGTATGTCACAGCCACAGCTAACACCAGACTCCCCCGAGAATGGAGCTTGTGGGAGATGACAAAGGCTAGTGGTCCTCTCTAACCTTCTGCCTCAGACTTGCCATGCAGCCTGAGAGTTGATTTGTTCTTTTATTTATTCATGCATCTATTTATTCACACACTCACTTTTTAAAAGCATCTTAGAGTCCACCCTTTCTCATCTCTACCCTCCTCCCTTCCCTGCTGATAATGGGTTGGGGAGGATGCTTTCCATTGAAATAAGCACTAACATTTTTGATGTCCTTCCACATAATCGGGGATTGGGAGTGATTTGGCCTGTAACACATCCAGTCCTGCTCCCTCCCAGCTTTAGGGCAGGATTTCTCTTGCATATGTTGAAAACAAGGCAACTGAAGCGCAGAAGGGTTTAAGCAATTGTCTAAGCTACTAAGTGCAGATCTGCGTTCCTTAGGAGACTCAGAGGGCAACAAGATAAACTGCCTAGCTTAGCAGAGTAGCAGGAACACCTGTGGAGGGTTTTCTTCCTGAGGGAAAGTCCCACCCTGTCCCTCCCCGCCCCTCTCCCCAGGTCTCAGTATCTCTGAAGGGATGTTTCCTCCCTGTCTCTGACTCTAGTCTACCATACACAAGGCCTCATACTCGGCTGTGAGCATCTGCCTGCTTCTTTGTCTATGATCCTCCTCAGACTATGTCCTTTCGCACCTAGTTAGGCACCAGGCTTGCTTATACATATAAGCAGCAGATGTGAACCAGCTGATGGATGAGCACATAGATGGCTTATATACATCCACAACAAGCATTTGTGAGTGAACTGATGGATGAACGGTCATATCGATGGAGGGTGGACGGTGGACGAGTGGCTGTAGACCGAACCAAAGCAGCACAAATGCGGAAGTGACTAAAACATCTAGAACACTCAGACCAGGAGAAGTACTTAACAAAAGGTTAAGTTTCCTGGGAGAAAGCGATGGAGGCTGACGACCAGTATAACCTAGGGTAGAAATATACCCGAGAGCCCTGATGTCTCTAAGGGAGACATCATGTTACCCATGAGTGAATGGCGGCTCGTGCTCTGTTATGTGACAACAGTCATAACAACACTACTTCAGATGTTTGATAACTGGCTTTTATGTTGCCAAGACCAGCCTTGACTTTGATATATTGCAAGGATGACCTTGGACTTCTGTCTCCACCCAGCTCTCAAGTGCTGGAATCATGGGCGAGCACATGTGTCTCCCATCTATGCAGTGCTAGGGGTAGAATGCAGAGGCTCCCACATGTCGGGCAAGCACTTTGCTGACTGGCTATGTCCCAGCCCCTACCTTGCTTTTATATAATCCTTTTTCCTCAAAGGGGTTAACTCACCGGTGAAGGGCAGCTCATGGTTTTCCATTTTGAAAAATCTGCTCAAGCAGCTGGTTGCTCCTGGTATCTGAAAGGAGAGAGAGAGAGCAGAGAACACAATAAAGACCATCTGTGGTGAGGCTGGATGGGCTCTCTTTCTAGTGTTCCTGAGTGGTTCATACAAAGAGAAAAAGGTTTCAAAATATGGCAGGTCTTCAAGAGCAACATGAGGCATCTGGGAAGACGAAGCAAGCGATAACATCATAACAGGACAAGGCACGCAGCCCAAGGGCCTTGAGAGGGCACAGAAAGAGGACCACTCACGCAAGAAGGACGCTTCTTCTTTCACCAATTGGTCTTGGTCTAGGATGTGGACTTGTCTCAAAGGGGAACCTCCTGATAGGATGACAGGAAAGTCTCTTAAGAGCAATAAAAGGCAGACTAAGAACGGTCCGAGCAGGGCTGGGGCTGCAGCTTCCTTGATGGAATCCGGGTTTGGTGCACAAAGCCCACAGTTTGACTGACAGCACCACATAAACAAGGTGTGATGGCGCACACCTGTGAAATCCCGGAGGCGAAGGCAGGAGCATCAGTCACCCTTGGCTACATTTTGAGTGTAAGACTAGGCTAAACTAGATGAGACCTCGTCTCAAAAATGAGGGGAAAGAAGTTCCAAACCCTTGAGGAGCACATGCACGTCTGTGCACATACACATGCACATGTACAGCACTGGTGGAGTAGTCCTCATCCCTCCTTCACACTGGGTAGCATGGTACCTGGTGAGAAAGCAGAGTGAAGATCAGCCCTCCCCCTGCAAACCAGAGCATTTCCCCCTCATTAACACATCATTAAGACACCCTAAGGCCCTTGCTATTTAGGTGAAGATAGTGTGGGGAGCAGGCCCCGTCTGTCTACAAGGAAGCATTACTGGTATTTAAGACTAGCAGTTCGAGTATGATTGATGGCTGTGTGTCTATTCAAAATAGTGCTCTCAGCTGAGGTGGTAAGGTGATGAATTTGCCATGCAGAGCTGGGAGCGTGCGTTGGGCAGGCGGTATGTAGAGGATTCGGGGATCATCAGGGAACTTTGACTATGGCCACTGAGCCACAGGAGAAACTGGGTGTCACTTTGAGGTCAACAGCTAAGAATGGAGTGCTGAATCCCACAGCGCCTCTGGGAAATGCGAAGAGCAGAGCAAGAACATGAGACGACAGCAAACCGTCTTGGTAGGCACATGCACCCCATCCTGAGGGAAGGACAGCATTGCTGCCGAGCTTCCAAACACTGCAGTGTTTAGGGAATCAGACTTCTGGGGGAGTAGAAAGATTCCTATCCATATAAAAACATACCCTGGACACCGGTCTCTGCAGTTTGGCTGTAACCTCAGACGTGTCTCCCATTTTGGCTACTGGAAGGAAAAGTTTAATGATGGCTTCAAGCTGAGAGATTGTACTGTGTAGTCTCCATCATAGCCCAGTTTTATTTTTTTAACATGTGCCTCTGTGTGTGTGTGCATGTGCCTGTGTGTGTGCCTATGTGTGTGCATGTGTGTATGCACATGTGTGCTGTGAGTGCACCCATGTATATGTGTATGGAAGTTAGAGGTTGACACTGGGTCTCTCTCTCTCTCTCTCTCTCTCTCTCTCTCTCTCTCTCTCTCTCTCTCTCTC